>QJPP01005042.1:0-106885 GCA_003996215.1 Jaltomata sinuosa
TTGATACATGTTCTGATACTGAGATTTAGTATGGGGTCTGGGACCTCCATGGACCTTGCTATCCGGGCCAGGGGCTCGGGCTGCGTGTGCCGGAGGAGGGGTATACGGTGGAGTAGAGGTATACGGGCAGAGTCCTTCCATGGAACCTACCTGCTGGGCCGGATCGGCGCCGGAGGAGGTACATACAGAGATACCATGGCACTTGAGATCTTCATGCATCATATCATTCATGGTTTGAGGTTCCACCCTTGTTTGTTGTTTGCTGATTGTACGCTCCGGTAGTATGGGATGTCGGAGGGTTTGTTTTCACTTGTTTGTGTTCCTCGGTTGCATGGGCGGCCGGGGGACTGTAGGTAGACTTTTGCTATTTATTTACAGAATGGTTCTCTATTATGGATAAGTATGAGATTGGTACTGCTAGAGTGTTAGTTTCTGGATTTGAGATTGATATGATTAGTTGAGTTTTATTCATGTCTTGAGCATGCCTATTATTACTCTTTCTCCCTTCTTCTTACACTTGAGGTTACCGGTATACCGTCCATTTCGTAAACTTATTTTGTATACACTGTTATTGCAAGGACCCCAGGTGCGTTGTTTCTTACTTTCACCTGTGCCTTTGGTGTGTATATTCTGTTTACTAGCCTCATATGTGGTTCTGTTGATTTCCCTCTGGGCTAGTTCCTGTGTACCTTTCGTTGATTTCTGTGACTACCTGCTTCTATTCTGTCTATTACTGCGCTTTTATCTTATATGTGCCCAGTCGGCCTATGATACCTACTGGGTACCTTATGCTTCGCATTTGGTGCTCACCCCTACCCCCTGCATCTTTGGGTGCAGATCCTAGCGTGGGCCATCGCCGTTAGATCGCTGTGATTCGTGCTTGGAGATTTGTTGGGAACTACTTCAGGCTGAGGGTGAGCTCTTGGCGATCGGAGCTTAGCTTTAGTTTATCTTTTTCTTCATTTACTCTATTACCATTCGGAGACATCTGTATATATAGTTTTGGTTTGTTTGCACTCCATGTATGTAGTTTGGCTCTGTACTATGATACCAGGTCTTGGGGTTTGATTTAATTTCCGCATATGTATATATATATACTCCTGTTATCTATTCTTTCACTTGTTTATTAGACAGTAGCCCATTACTAACTGTCCTGGGCTACGGGAATTGGTTCGCCTACTGGGGGGTTGTAGGCGCCATCATGACCGAGAAATCGGGTCGTGACACCTGGTTTTGAATTTAAAGAGAGAATGGAAAGCTAGGGAGTAAGAGGATTGGGAGAGTTAGGAGTGTAGTCGAGTTTACAATGTAGAGCATGCCTATATATCTGAGGACTCGAGGAATCATACTGCTTGTAGTTTGACTCAATCGGTGGAAAAAGTAATCTTTATGTTAACACAACCTTTGGCTCAGGATGAGTGAAAAAGTAATCGAGTTATGGAAAAGAGGCTTGCAACCTCTTAACCATGAATGTGGAGCTCTTCACATCTATATGTAAGATTTTACCTGGACCTAATTTCCAGAGCTCGAGGTGTATTGTCACCTGGATTTTGAAGAGAAGGAATATTTCTTCCATTGTGAGTTTAGAAAGTACTCTAGATGCAAAACTAAGACCCAACGATAGGAAATACCCACATACCTTCTGATAGGGTATGGTTTGATGGTGGTGGAAGTCGTTCCTCAGCTTGCGTCCAAAGAGTTTGGTATATCTCTTCGGACTATGTCCTAGTTTGATGCTAAGAAAAAGTTTCACGGTGTGCTGCATCCCTTTTGGAGACATCCACACCTGTGGTTTTGTTTTGAGAATTTGGTCCTCTCGAATGCTCTCAGAAATATCTCAAGACAAGATGGTTAGTGGTAATCATAATTCCATTAGGGGGGATAATCTTTTCGTCATACCTCCTCCTTGGGCTATGTCTTGATCTATTAGGAATAAAATCAGTATTATCTGACGCCCTCTTGGCATGGTTTGCACCTGTGAATCAGTGTTATGAGACGCCCTCTTGGCATGGTTTGCACCTGTGATTCTGGTTCCATCATCTTGGATGCTCTCGGCAACATCTTAAAACAAGATTGTTAGTAGTAAAGTAAGTCGACAAGCAGGGATCGTTTCTTTACCTTGCCTTCGTATATGTTGATTTCTGATGCCATCCTTTCACGTCTATGTCTCAGGAGATGATGATTTCCATTTTGATGTAGACAAGACAGCCTTCTTGGACATCAGGTAGGGTTGCCTTTGTGATGGTTGAACGCATCGATTGGTTTAATATGATGAACTTCTTGTCCATCGAATGTGATGATTCTTTGGATGTAATGACCTTCTTGGCCATTGAATATGACGGTCTTTGTAACTGCTTGTAATAGTCTCTGATATGATAGACTTCTTGGCTATCAGTGACAATCTTTACGTATGACTTCGGGTAAGTCTTGCGTATTATCTGTATCGACGCAAGTTATAGATGTCCCTTAAATTATCAAGCATCACATAATCTCACACATCATCCAACTTTGGATAGAGGCAGCTTACAGATGTCCCTCGATATGTCAGTTTCTGAGTAATTTTGCACATCATCCGACTTTAGATAGAGGCGTCTTACAAATAAGTTTTCAAATTGCCATTTTTTGGGTAATCCTGCACTTTTATCTGATTTTAGATGTAACGTGACTTACAGATTTCCCTTGAATTATTAGTGTTTGGGTAGTCCTGCACAATATAAATGTGGATATGTCATGGCTTATAGATAACCCTCAGACTGTCAATTTTTGGTAGTCTTGCACTTTTATCTAATTTTAGTTATTATTGCGACTTGTGAATTACCCTTGGACTGCCAACTCTTGGGCGATCTTGCACACTATCCGATTTCAGATATTGCTTCATCTTATAGATAACTCTTGGTCTGTACACTTTGGGCAATCTTGCACACTATCCAGTTTCGGACATCATTGTGGCTTACAGACGACCTTTGGCCTACCAGCTTTTAGGAAATCCAGTTCATCGTCTGATATTGGATGGCGTCTTATAGACCTCCCTCAGACAATAAGCGTTCTTCAAACGTTCCAGCAGGGACCACTTGATCTTCGAGGGGACAAAAGCCTTTGTCACATGATCAAATATAAATTCCTCTTTTGAGCATACGGGTATCCTCAACATTAGACTTCACCGTCTTACGCGATATTGGATACAAATGTGCTCGATGACGGACTCTGTCATCTCTATGTAACAATAAGTATGCATGCATGAATATCCTCAATGTCAGACTCTATCGTTTCGATGCTATATTGGATATAAATGTTCTTGGGTTTATCCTGCACATCAAATGTTACTTAGGGACGCCTCTGGATGTCATCCTCTTTAAAACCAGCCAGTAGAGGGACATAATCTTCGCAGCGAGCATATGCCTGCGGTAATTGATAAGTATGGTCCTCTTGACATGGTCCTCGTGACATTGTCCTCTCAATATGGTCCTCACAACGTAGTCCTCATGACATGGTCCACTCAATATGGTCCTCGCGACATGGTCCTCGTGACATGGTCCTCTCAATATGGTTCTCACGACATGGTCCTCGCAACATGATCCTCTCGATATGATTCCTGTGATATAATGCTATACAATACAATGCAACACGATATAATATGACGCAATGCGATATGACATAATATGATGCAATATAATGTAATGCCATGTAATGCAGCATGATGCAATGCAGTGCAATGGAGTATGATGCAATGCGACATGATGCAATATGAATGCATAATGTAATGTAATATAGCATTGTATGATTCAATAGCCCATAGGGCTGTCGTAGAAAATATCACCCCTGCCTTTGTTGATGCATTGGCTTCTGCTTCTCTACCTGCTCTCAAGGTAAACAATTAGCAACCATAGCGTCATTCTTACTGGGGATCGAGTCAGTATTCGGTAAAAGTTTAAATAGAAAGAATCCATAACGAATCAAAAATAACTTTGTTTATAATCATCATCCTCTTCTCGAGGTGGACGGACCAACAAGAGGTTATTTTGAATGTGAATGAAATGGTTGACAACCCATGTTCGGGGACAGCTGCAAATACTATTTTCGAACATCGTCTGTTTGTGGTGATTTCTGATTTGCTGGGGATTTGTGGAGGATGTCATCGATTTATTACTTGGTGCTCTGATTTTGGTGTCGACCTATTTGACTTCTTTGCATGTACCTGCACTCAAGACAAATAATTAGTTGACACATCATTACTCTCACCGTTTCTAGGGGATACTATAGCATCCTGATATGCTGAGGATCCAAGGATATTGCTGATCTCTCCTTATCTGGTAGTTATTGCAAACTACAAAAGAACTCGTTCATTCCAGGAACCTTTGCCTCTTTCGGATTCTTCCCCATTTAAGCTTTTCTTGCCAATTTTGGAGAACCTGGTCTCGTTGTATTGGTTTGAATACATTGGACAATGGAGACCTTCGCCGATCTCTAACACTTCTTTAAGATAACATGTATCCACCAAAAAATTATTAGTTTTTAGGGAAACTGATCCGTGTTGACCTCATTTGATCCTCTGCTCCTTGGTTTGTCATCTATGGGTGCTTTCTACTCCCAGGAAATTATTGTCCTCAACTCCCCGAGTCACAGTATACATAAGACAAAATCAAATTATAAAGGAAAAAAATTAATTTTTGTAAAGATTTTTTCTAATAAGTTTTTTGGAAAACAAAGATTTTGAAAAAGATGGTCTGGAAAGGTCTCTGCCCATTTTATCATGTCATGTACTAGCTCAACGAACGTCCTTTATTCGAGGCCTTGACATCTCTGACATAGTACTGGCGAACTCTGGAGATCATTTATCATCCCAGTTGGGGAATTTGAAAATGGTCTCTAGAGAAATCTATCATAGCTGAAGATTAGTCCACCTCGACCTTTGTCGCAGCTGAGGATTTCTGGAGCAAACTCTGATTTTTTTGTTTTGGGGAATTCTTCGAAGCTTTGTTTTCTAAACTTTCAAACGAAGCTTGGTAGAAATTTTGAGGTCTTTCTTAAAATTTCTGCCCCAGTTAAAGTCTTTGACGAATCACATTTTGTTGATAAGAAATTTGACACTTTGTGGGGATTATGAGATTTTTCCTCAAAATTCACCTCAGTGCTCTTTGGCACAATTTGAGTTTTGATTTGCTGTAGAGCGACCTTTGGCTTCTGAATTTTTGAGATTCCTTTCTCGAAATTTCTGCCCAGTTTCCATTTCCTGGGGTAATATGACCAAGCCGTTGTGGAGCCTACATATCCCATTGAAGTAGGAATCAGGTCAAGCGTAGTTCCCACACTTATAGTGGAAGAATATTGGAAATAAATAAAGGGGTGACCGAAGCCGACAAAGGTTGCCTACGTATCTCATTCTTGAGAATTCAGGTTATCACGTAGTACCCACACTTATAGTGGGAGAATATTGGGAATAAATAAAGGGGTGACCGAAGCTGATAAAGGCCGCCTACATATCTCATTCTTGAGAATTCAGGTCATCATGTAGTTCCCACACTTATAATGGGAGAATATTGGGAATAAATAAAGGGGTGACCGAAGCTGACAAAGGCCACCTACGTATCTCATTCTTGAGAATTCAGGTCATCACGTAGTTTAAGATAAAAAGGGGAAAGATAGATTTTTGTAAGGGGTTGACCGAAGCCAACACAGGCCGCCTACATATCTCATTCTTGAGAATTCAGGTCAAATGTAGTTTGTACAAAGAGGATAGGGAATTTTGAGCTATTACAAAGCATAAAATGATTACAATCAGAAAGTGCAATTACAGGGAAGAGATGAAAGAAAACCATCTTCAATGCATAATATCTTTCACGGCATTGGAATTGATTGGCTTGGTCCACACTGGCTATCCATTTGGGATAAAATCAAAGCTCCTCCAGGCAGTACTTTGTGGACGACATATGGTCCTTGCCAATTTGGGAAATAATTTCCCTTGTGCTTATCTCGTGGAAGGGAAGGATTAACCGTCCATTCCCTAGCTTGAATTCTGGATTGACCAATAAATTTTGGGAGATGATATTTGTGCTCATTCATGTCCTATTATTGTAGGACCAGTCAAAGATGTCAATGTATGGCTTGAGCAAACTGATAAATTCTTCCTTTGGCGCCTTTGTCAAATGAACACCGATGTTGATTTCTTTGACTTTGACCGTCGTCTCCTACTTTAATCTCTTCTTGGTAGGGCCTTTCCTGGTTCTCAAAATCCTTTGACTCTTTGATTAGTCATTCAAGGACCATGATTTCATACTCTTCATTTTTGATACCATTTATCTTAATTTGTTCATTCACCTTTTGACATGACATGACATTGGAAGGTTTTAAGTTATAATTACCGAAATCATAAACAAAGCAAGTTAGATAATGACAAGCAAATATATAGAAAAGCTTTTGCAATAAGGGAGGCTTTCATTGAAATCCAAAATATTTATAAACTATGGCTATGACTCGCACAAATGCAAATTTATACCTTTTTGGAAAAGGGAAAAGACAGTACGAGGAAATTAAAGACATAAAGGGTGGGTTACGGGCCTCATCCGGACCATAACCAATTTTTATAAAAATAAAGTCTTTGTCTATCAAGACAAATGGAGAGTCATAAGAGAACTAGCGGCCCAGTTCTGCAACTCTTTGCCAGGCCTGGCATCCCTAATCATGGCTGCTTCGGGGAGTTCTTCTATTATGGCATCACATTCCCTGAATAGGTCTCCTATTCCATCCTCTATACCGTCACTTGGAGGACCACTTCGCATCGGGAACGACTGAGTTAGATGAGTTAGAGGCTTTGGCAATCCTGACTGCTTCTTTTCTTTAATTTCTGCCTTGTCTCCTTGGAACACATACCTTAGTCCGTGCTTGGACAGTTATCCAGGGATCCTTATTAGTTCGATCATACTATCATAATTCTTACCTAATCCAAACCATAGATCGAACCCACTCCTCAATATTATAGGTGCAATCATCTTATAAACTGGAGGCATTGGCACTTGTGGTACGAGGTCCTCTCCGATGGCGTTCATGATTCCTACGATGTAAAAGTAGCTACTCCTTGGAACTTCTTCAATTATGGGAACACAACAGTTGGGGTGACTCATATGACTCCCTTCACCATGAATGACCACCTTGTGGTCTTCCCATATAAATTTTACCAACTAATGCAAAGTCGAGGGTACAGCTCCAGCCTGGTGGATCCATGGTCTCCCCAAGAGCAAATTATAACTAGTAGTAATATCCATGACCTAGAATTCTACACAGAATTCTGCGGGTCCTATATGGATGTACAAACTGACCTCTCCGATAGTGTCCCTTTGACCCCCATCGAAGGCTCTCACATTGATCCTGTTTTGACGAATCTTACCCAAATCTTAATCCAACTGGGTAAGCATGGTCAATGGACAAATGTTCAGACCTGAACCATCGTCAATCACAACCTTTTTCACGATCTTTTCTTGACATATAAAATTAATGTACAAGGCCTTGTTGTGCATTAACCCTTCGAAGAGTAATTCAGCGATACTAAAAATAGCTACAGCCTTTTCCAACACTTCCTGTTTCTTAGGACTAAATGGCACTATTGACTTGCTCACCGTCCATTCTTCATCAGCATCTATCATGTTAATTGTGGCTCCCCAGTGATTCGGGAGTGGGTTGTTATTAACATTTGGTGGAGCTGTCTAAAATGTGACCACCGTTTGATCAATCAAATCCTGAATTTTATGCCTCAGGTTAATAAAGTCTTTGGTATCATGTCCAGCTCCTCCAGAATGATAAGCGCAATGTCGATCATCCTTGAAAAAATAAGAATCTTTGTTACCAGGTTTGGGCTAAATAGGTTGGATAAATCTGGCAACCTTCAATCTCCAGTTATTCCATATAACCGAGTTCTGGTTTCAGCTATCTAGTTAAAAGTTTGAGAAACTTTCTTCTTCAAATTTGTTCGGGGAAGATTGGCATTTTGATTGGTGGGAGGGGGAACCTGGTGATAATTTTGTTTTTCGGGAGCCTTTTGATACACTTGGAAGTTTGGGGGAGGAGTTTGGTAGATAGGATATATATTTGGTAGTGGAGCTTGGTAAATAGGCTGATTATAGAAAACAGGTTGAAGATTTAGTGAAGTTGGGGGAGGGGTCGATGGTACAAGTGATTTCTTATAATTGGCTCTGGGGTTTTCTGGATCTTGTGCTTGGACTAAAGGAAATTGAAGACACATCCTCCTTTTTCTTTTTGGGAAATCTTGCCGATCCTGATGGTGCTAAGATTTTGGCAATTTTACCTCTCTGAAGGCCTTCCTCAATGATTTCACCAATTTGAACCAAATCGGCGAACTTGGCCTTAACCACCGATATCATCTTATGGTAGAATTCAGATTCCTGAGAGAGCATAAACATCGCGCTAATTTCTTCTTGAGTTATGGGAGGATGAAATCTCGCTGCCTCCTTCTTCCATCGATAAGAATAGTCCCGGAAGTACTCATTTGGCTTCTGCTTGATTCGATCTAGAGAGTATCGATCCAAAATAACTTCCACATTGTATGCAAATCTCTGAGCAAAGTCTCTAACTAGATCACTCCATCTAGACCACTTTTTTAACTCTTGAATGGTGAACCACTCAAGATCTTCCCCAGTCAAACTCCAGCTAAACAACCTCATCAACAAAGCCTCATTCTTCCTTGCGCTGACTATTTGATCACAATAGCTTTACAGATGAGCATCAGGATTTCTCGTACCATTGAATGTCTCAAATTTGGGAATTTTAAATCCCTCCGGTAGATCCAACTCTAGGTGAATGCAGAGTTCATCATAATCATATCCTCTTTCATCAGATTGTCCATGGGACTCCCTGATCCTGACAATTTCCTCTTTCATCAGTGCCAACTCATGATCACGCTTCTCTTTTGCTGCCTTCAACTCCTTTTCCTTCTCCTCATAATGATCGAGCTCAGGATTCTCTGAGAGTGCGGTGTAAGTTTCTACCATGTCTTGGAAAGTAGGAGGTGGCATATTTTAGACAGGTGAAGGTTGGGAATGTAGGATGGCATTTGAGTATGTAGTGGTATAATTCTATGGATTGATGACATTGGGGTTGTTACTTTGGGAATTGTAGGTGTTTTGCAGATTGTATGCATTTGGGTTATTGCTTTGGTTAGTATACTGGACAGGAGGAGTGTGAATTTGGTATGAGGATCCGATATGGGGAGGATTATTGGAGATAGGTTCATCGGAAGGTCTAGGTGCAGAGGCGGAAGGGATATCTCTTGGATGGTTTTCGATTAATGGAGAATTAAGTGGAAGGATTTGAAGAAGGGTGTGAGAGTTACCAAGAGCTGGGGTATTAGCGATAATATCAAAGCTTGCCATGTCCTTGCCTTTTGCACCTCTTCTTTCATCCTCTCTAGCTTCCTTGAAGGATCTGCAATCACTTCACCTTTTTCAAAAATAACATTATCTCTTATGGCCAAAGTATTCTCTTCCTCACTATCAGTCATTTTTCCCTTAGAAAAGCGACGGTTAGAGGAGAAATCTATGTGTGCCTTTGAGCGGTTGAAGTAAGGGTGTTCGGCTAGCTTTATCAACACAAATCAGTTTCTATTACCTATTGAAGTGAAAACAACTCAAAAGATGATATGTTAGATTCCATTAGTGGTAAATAAAACAAGATATCTGACTGGAAATAAACACATAGAAATTGCTTTAAACGCATAAAGTTGCTTTTTATTAGGGCAAATTGATCCACAGGTAACTATTGACTCGAGAGTTCAATGGATAGAAATTTTCCCATTGATTTCGGATAAGTAAATTTTGGCCGGAAAGTTGACTTGTTGAGTTTTAGTCTAATGATACTTTGTCTGTTGCGCTTCTGAATCCTTTTGGTGCTTTCCTCAAAGTGGGGGAATGAAATTTTTTTAAAGATAGGGGTTGAGCCTTGAAAGGCTACCTACGTATCTCACGAAGAAGAAATCAGGCCCTACGTAATTTGAATTAGCAAGTAAGCTTTAGAGGTTTTTTGAAGAGAGGGTTTGGGATTTTTTCGAGAAACTTGAAAATTTTTGGTCGAACTTTGTGTGATGAGTTTATTTTTTCTTCCTACGGTGTTCTAATAAATTTCAAAAATAGAAGTGGATCAATTTTCCTTGATTCGAGCAACACACGTAGCACATAAGACAGTTTATATCACATAACAGCTTATAGCGCGTCCTATATAGATATGTGACCTTTCATGCCAAAGGTAGGCCTAACGAATTGAAGGATGTGTATGTCATTTGTAAGACGTTCCATTCCCACAAAAATATATTATATACAAACACTATGAATAAATCAAATGGGAATACAAAATAATGAAAAGGGAATACAAGTGAATATCAGTCCCACACAGGGGAAAATTTCTAAACAAAGCCACCATGTATTCTTCATTCTTGTACTTTCTGGATTTCATGGAATTCCGAATGCCTTTCGGATGGAAATCTTCAAATTAAAAGACTATCTAAATATTTTCCAACCCCGAGGGACAATGGTTCGTACAACTCGACATCACATCCTTCAATTAACCACATAAGGGATGATTGTTCTTTCAGGCCGTGGGCCTTTCAAACACAAGGTGGTCTTACTAATGGACTTAATATTCCTTGGATATTAAGACAACTTAGGCCAATGCCTACTTTCGGGATTCGGTTTTTCTCTATTCTAGGTTGAGTAAAATTGGTTTATTTTGAGATAATTGAGAACCCGGGCAGACAACCGCGGGCTAAAATAACAAGTGACCGTTAATCGACCGCGGGTCAACTACTTCACTCGTCTATTTTGAAAAAGTGTGTTTTTTAGTGGACAATTACAAATACTTGCATAATCGCTCTCTTTACTCCTAATGCAATCTAAGCTTTGCCAAGAGAGGCGGAATATGTCATGACAGTTTATAAATTGCGAGAAATTTAAACAAATAGGCAAAGTAATAAAATTTACTAATTATTACAATCCGAATAGTTAGTCAAATAGAGTTAGTAAAAACAATAAGGTTAGAACCTAGTTGAAAATCCCTAGCGGAGACGCCATTTTTGGTTTCGGGAAAAAATGGTTGTTTGACTTTAAAAGTTATTTCAAAGAATCAAGTTGAAGTTTCAAAATAATTTAAAGAAAAGCAAGAGTCGCCATTTAATTTTATAAAGAAAATCAAGAAAACCATTAAACAATTTCTAAAGTTTAAAACAGATAAAAACTTCAAAAATTAAGAGATTTTGGGTAAGAGGTTCACATTAATACTCTTGGAAGGGTGTTAAGGCACCAAGAGCATCCGCTAACTCGCAGTTTTCCGGTTTTGTTTATAAAACTAACAGTTTGACTAACTTAAAAAAAATATTGTTATCGAATACTAGAAAAATAAAATGGTTTTTTTGGTTTATTTGAGAAAAGCCTTTGTGAAAACTTCATTTTTTTTGACTAAAATCCTAGACGTTCAACTCCAAAACAGTGACTTTCAAAAAGAGATGGATAAAGACAGTTATTAAAACACGGCCTTTTAAGTGAAAATTTGAACGAAAGCTTTAAGAGTGAACGAAATCAATTTAAGAGTTAAACATTAAGATAAGTGAGGTCACGCCAACCCATAAAGTAACTGCTCAAAAGATATAGCGATTCTTAGGGGAATTCAACTAAGTTAGATAAAGTTGTTATTAGTTAGTGACAAATAAACATACAAATAAATCTAAAACTACATAAATGAAACAAGGTAAAGGGAGAAGAAATTAATTGATCCTTTTGCCCATATTCGCTACTGGACGTTGTCCGATTTTTCTTCAATTTTGGACCATTGTTGTTGCTGCTTGAGTTATGGGCTTTGGCCCACTTCTGTTGATATGCCAGCCTATTTTAGGCTGCATATTGTTGCATGTTAGCTTCCCAAATCTTGTACATTAACTTCCAGGTGCATTTCTACTGCTCAATACCATAAATCAGCCCTTTTGGGACCTAGAGAAAGGCTTGAATCGACGAGGTACCGTTGGGTTTCGAAACAACAAGGAGATGCAAGGGGTTGAGTCCAAATTGGACTCATGCAAATATCACATGTATCACAGAAAATAGAAAGAACAAGGATTAATATCCATTCTATAGAAGAAGATAATCTAAATCATCCTAATTAAATAAGAGAAATTTCATCATAATGGAAAACAAGCGCCACACCATTTTCAGCAAAGATTAGTAACAAAAGCATATCTTTCAATGGGTTTTCACGCAAGAGAATAAACTCTTATCAAGACAAATAAACACAGTGAGGTATCTAAGGTGACTTTCAATAATATCACATATGAAAAGAAAAGAAAAAAACAGAAAAGAAAAAACTCATGACTCTTAAGAACAACATTCACCAACTGTGCGTATTCTAATCAAGAAATTAGTTATAGCTTTTCTAGACAAAATTCAAGGCAAATCGACATATTTCGCCTATTTTAGAACCAGATACCATACTTTATTAAAAGGGGAAGCAGCAAACTTCTTTTGGACTAAGGCAACAACACATTTTACCAATTCTAAGAGTAAAAGATAGAGGCAAAGAAGAGAAATATGGAGAAGAAATACACACACAAAATTGCGTGACTTCTTAACTTGATGACACTCTTTAGAGCTCGCAAATTTGGAACTAAAATGATTTATACTCAGATGTTATATTGCAACTTGAACATGACAAAAATAGTTGAGATAAAAATTCATATAAGAAGAGAGTCTCAAAGGATTTTGAAGAGGCGTCATATGTCACAAAACAAGAATAAGAATCATATTCATGAATATTTTTAGTTACTTATGCAACAGATCATATGCAGGAGGTTTATGGCCCCTTTTAAAATATTTTAACTAGCAAATGGAGCACAAATTTGATTAGACTATCATTAATACTTTACAATTAAATTTTCTTGAAGCATCGAACCAACACAGAATATACATGATTCACTAGACTTGGACTAAAACTTTTGACAACTTATGAGCATAGAACATGAGATTTTTTAAGCTAAAGTAATGAGAGTAGGAAATTAATCACCAAGTCTGGAGACTTCAAGAGCAAACATTCTTGTTATCAAACACATTTAAGAGCTAATCCTATGATTTTATTCCTAAACAAAGCATTCAAAGGGAAAATGGGGAGTGTCGAGTCTTGGGAGCACCTGGATGAGACCGAACTGGTAAGTTCAAAGTCCCATCTTGAGCTCACCTTCCACTCAACCTGTTACCCCTCTTAAACAATAATACAAAAAAATAGTCCGTAGTACGCAAAAAATATCACTCAATAACTCAGCCAACCCACAATCAGTTCAAACGTGAACAAAAGAAAACAAGGAAAAATCAGAAAGGCAGGGGAGTTTTACCTGTTTTTGGGCAGCGGCCTGAGAATGAACGAGCTTCTCCCACAAAATGCCTCACCACGCCGGAAAAGAACTTCAAATTTTCTAGCCAAAAACTCATGCTCAAAGGAGTCTTAAAGAGTTTCAAGCCGTGAAAATCCTTTCCAAAAACCTTACCCGCACTGTAAAAATAGTGGGGGTTATATAGGTGAAGGCTTAGGGAATTTCAGAGGGTTTCACCGATGTGGGATGAGGGATTTCGAGGTTTTGTTTTGGGATTTTACTGAGAATTTTGAATCCTTGGTGAGAGGATAAGGATCCAGCTCACCAAATTCATACTATATGGTACAAATTGAGCGGGATTTGTAACAAAGGATGGAGGGTGGAAGCAGGTTGCTCCACGTAGCCTCTTATAGAGGCTTCTGGAAATGACCTCTCATGCCTGGCACGTGTAGAGGTAAGAAATTGATGAGGGAAAGGGGTGGTGGCAATTTAGGGTTTGTTGTGTTGAGAGAAGAAGAAGAAAAACTAAAGGGGTCGTTTGGTGCGTCTGTGTTGAAGTGAAAGAGGAGTATAAGGGTGTGAAGGGTGGAGTGGAGTGGGTTTAGAGGATTGTGTTGAGGTGGGTTGGTCTTTGGGGCCAGATTATTGGCTAAAACAAAGAGGAGTGAGAGAGGGAATATGTTTTTTAAGAGCTGGCCACTTTGCTTTGCAAATGTGGCCAGATTTGGTTTAAAGGATAGCCAAATTGAAATAATTTCAAGAAGTTTAGGCTAAAATCAAAATAGAGATAAATTAATCAAGATTAATTACTTGAGCCTTTCTTTAATTTAAACAAAATAAAATTGTTATTCTGTTTAAAGCATGATTATTTCATTTAAACTTACGAAACTGATTATTTGATTAGTCTCTCAATTTTAAATCAAATTTGAGGAAAATTAAGCTTTTTAATTTAAATATGATTTTCACATGAAGAAATATTTTTCCAAGATAATTTAGTAAGTAGACCTATATACTTCAATATGATTAAATACGGAAAAATATAGATTCTTACTTTAAATTTTTTTATAAAAATTGATTTGGAAATATTTTACTTTTACAAAATAATTATTTCAAAATCGTTTAAAATTGAAAAAGCTTAAGATTAATTTGTAATGTGGAGGGTAAAAATTGGGTGTCAACAGGGCTACAGCCCATGGGGCAGTAGCAGTATCCCAGAGACGGGCAGATTTTAGAAAAAAAATGGATTAAAAAATCCAAAAGTTCAGCAAGTGGGCTTGAAGCCCAAATTTAGACTTAGGACAGGTTTGGACAAGAGTCCAATTCGATTGAGCAAGAGCTTGATCACATTTCTTCCTTCTCTAATTTATTTTGTATAATTTAGAATTATTTGTATGCTCATTTGGACTGTAACATTAACTTAGTTGAATTTTCCCTAAACGAAAACCACTTCTTGTTTTAAAATCTTTATTTTTGCTTACGGATTAACTTCTCCTCAACTTCAAGTACGAGAATGTTTCTTTCTGTTTTCCTTAAGTGAATTCACCACTGTTTTCAAAAATTGTTATCAAAGTGTCAAATTTTGTATTCGTCTTTGTTCAAAATACCTTGTTATTTGATACTCGCATGTTTTCTCAAAACAATCAAGATATTTTTCAAAGTTAGTCAAAAATATTTGTTTTTAAATAAAAACCGAATAACCGCAAGTTAGCAGACGCTTTTAATGCCTTAAAAACCTTCTAAAAGCGTTAATACGAATCTCTTACTCAGCTTTTAATGCCTTAAAAACCTTCTAAAGCGTTAATAGGAACCTCTTACTACGAATCTTTTAATCTTTGAAATCTTTTATCTGTTTTAAGACTTTAAAGATCTTTTCAAGATTTTCTTGGTTTTTCTTTAATTAAACTAAGTGGCGACTCTTGCTTTTACTTGATATTATTTTGAAATTTTAACTTGATTTTTCAAAATAATTTTCAAAAGTTGAAAAACTTTTTTTTCCCGAAAACAACAACACACTTCGAAATCCTGACGTCCCGAACCAACCCTTTCCGTCAACTTTGATATCGGGAGTTCTACTCACCCGAATTCACTTTCGAAAAGTCCTACGGACTCCTTAATTCCTTAGCTAATGGAAAAATTAGCTCAACCTTAGACATTTTATCCAATCTTTTCCTGGATTTCCCTAGACCTTACCTCGCTCAGAATTT
Source organism: Jaltomata sinuosa (assembly GCA_003996215.1). Classification (NCBI taxonomy): domain Eukaryota; kingdom Viridiplantae; phylum Streptophyta; class Magnoliopsida; order Solanales; family Solanaceae; genus Jaltomata; species Jaltomata sinuosa. Next base: position 15,556 of record QJPP01005042.1, read on the forward strand.
GTCTAAGACTAGCCTAGCCCAAAATTTCCAACTCCCCAAACCGGAAGTTTTTCTAACCCGCTCTTCGCACGAGTAGCTCACCCCTAACGCGGTGCCTTTTAATAAAGACTGAACAGGTCATTACAATAGATACCAATTTACCCATCGTTCATCCCCAAATGGTCTCTAATGCGGAAGGAGAAGAAGGAGCCCTCCCCCTGAACCTTAACGCTCTACCATGATAGCGTGAATATAGTCTTACGTAGACCACCAAACTTTCAAACCCCATGGTATACCCAACCCAATCAATATTTAATTCACTCCTGCTCTATTAAGGATTGCACTAGGCTAATTAGATTATCCCTCCCCAAGTGCTCGATAAATCCGGGGCCTCGTCGAAATACCAGAGCGAAAGAAATTCACACTTACCGAATGAAACAATTTCCCATGCCACGAGGACTAGATCCCTTTACGTTAAATGCTATGCCCAGAGTTCTACTAACCCGAACTCCATTCTAAATCATCTATGGGATACTATGCCCTTCGCATATTATGGTATCACCTTGCTTCTATCAATACTAAGCCCCGAGACACCAAGTATCTATAAACCACACAACACTGAAATTCCATTAGAACTCATCCTAGCTTGAGATTTTTGTCAACTCTCATCTTAGAGGGAATTCTACCTGGGCACTTACACCCTAACCAAAGATATAGCGAGCACACCCCCATCACTCAATGAGCAGTAACACCATGTATTATCATAGCCGCCAAGAGGGATAACAATGTTAAAGAATCCATTTAATAACCCACTCTCTCAACTGACCCTACCCTTAAGGATCATCAATAATAAACAAGCCAATAATCACCCTCATAACATAAGCCTATGAGCAGTGTCCAACACTACTCAGTCAATTACGGGTCATTTTACCAAATTATACATGGATGACTATTCCCACCAATGGTCAATCATAATTTTACCAATACCCCGGGCTACCATATCTACCCTTTCCTTTTATTGCACATGGATACTAAATAACTCATGCAATATCTCGCAGCTCAGTTAGCGATTTTAAAATACCCCAGGAATGAAAAACAAAATAGGGGAAAATAGGACAGGGATTATGCCCTGCCCATCCCGCTATAGCAACTTGCACACTGCTATGGAGACCCCCAACAGTAACAGCCCAGAAAATTTTCCATTTCTGTAAAATTCCCTTATTCCTCTTCCCTATTTTTCAACATTAACACATAAGATCGCGTTATGATCTTAAACATAACCTCAAGACCAACCTCACTATGCATAATTGAAAATTTAGCACCACATCATCACAAAATCAGTTATGAAATGCACCAGAACTGTGTACAATAACACATTCCCGCTATCATATACTACTAGTCCCTCCTTTTCCTTTTCATGGTTCTCAACCAATCTTGACTGTCCCAAAACCGGAGCTTAGCCATCAATCCCTTTTTCGTTCCCTTACCCTCTATACCAATGGTAAGTCTATACCCGAATGTAATGCAAACCATTTCAATTAAGGCATACCACAATTTATCACTAAAGCAAATCACAAATTTTAAAGGAAGAATAAATTTCCTTAAGTAACAATCATGAGTTACCACAAAAATTTCCTTACCGCAATTCCCGCTATCAAGAAATAATAGCTCTTTTTCCCCAATAGTTTCCAACCAATCCCGACTGTCCTGAAATCGGAGTTTTCCCATAGTCATAAGCCTTGTTACCTTACCATTTTCACCAATGGCAAGTACATTTATGAATTGTAATACCACTTTACAGATCAATTCAAGTACACATAGGAAGTTATTACCAACCAAAGCACACAAAATCAAGTTATGACTCCTCGCGAACAAAAATATTCACCACAAGGCAAGCATTTCACCCCACATGACTGCAGTCATACAAGTAATACAATACACATAGTTTCAAGTTTCAAGCCACAGCACTATCAAGTCACATCTAACATCTTTTATTCGCCTCATGGATGAACATTAGTCCCCCATCCATGCCTCACCACAGGCTCTAAGGCCAGATACCAATTGGAACCTTCGCGGTTCCAATCTTCCCTTGCTTGTGCCATTCCAACCAAGGCCGAATGACATACTTTACCTTGTTGACATACCAATTGGGATCAAGAGATACCAATTGGACTCAACCCATATAAGTAAGTAACAACCGCACGAAAGGAGTGAAAGAAGTGGAATCATTTCCTAAAATGCTTCATAGTTCCCCGAAGATTAGATGTCGAGTTTGTGATGGTTCAAATTGAGATGAGCATTATAGTTGAGTCTTTTGTTTATTCTTTTTCTTAATTTTTAGTATTGATCAGTCCTTTGCGCCTTGATTGAATCTAGAGCATAATTCATTCCTTTCCTTGTGAGTATCTTTCTTGAGGATAAGTAATAGTTCAAGTTTGGAGATTTGATAAGTCGGTAATCGACCAACTTATTGAGCCTTTATCTATGAATTATTGATATGTTTTGAATAGATTTAGAAGTTCTTATGGCCTTTATTGATGTCTATGTAGGCACTTGTGATCAAAGATAGAAAACAAGGAAATAGACCCAAAAAAAGCTTAAAAGGAGTGAAGTGTGAAGTGATCGAAAAAAGATAAAGAATCTGCCCTGAGATGCGGCGCTTGTGCTACACGCACAAGATGTGGTGCATTCCTCACCTCCCACCGCATGAAGCTTAGGATTGCCTAAAGGATGTGTCATAGGGTATGGCCATCATGTGAAACACACAACCCATGGTGCAAACCGCACCCACTTCCCATGATGCCTCCCAAGTCAGCTGAGTCACTGGTTCAACTGAAGATGGTGTGCGATGCACATCACAACGTCCGAACCGCAAGTCGCGTCACACACCACCCAAAGAGCAATTTTGTTCTGAATTTTAGTGACATTTTGGGGAAGTATAAAAGGCCAATTTAGGCATTATTGTAAATAACATTCTTTAGTCCTGAATATTCGCAAGAGCTTTTTACTTTGAGAATAAGTTTTCCTCTCCAAGAAGAAGAGGGTTTCAATCAATTCTCTTTTCAAAATCTTGGTTAACCATTTGTGTACTCAAATTGAGCTTAGAACTTGAGATTAAGCTTGAATGAAGAGGATTGGGATTTAACCATTTGGTATATCTCTCTCCTTTATTATGAGTGGCTAATTTCATTTTTCTAGGGATATGTTGATAATGGGTGCTTGACAAATGGGTGTGGGTGTTGTTAATTCTAGCTTATAATTGCTTATTTGACATTGGTCTAGTAGTTTCACCAAGTTTTAATCCTAAAATTAGTGGTTGCAAAAATTATTTTTTGTTACTTGACTATGTTGTTTCTTGAAAGAGAATTTTATGGTTTCGGATGTGAGATTACTAGTGGGAACTTGGGACTCCATTCGGATTTGAGGCTAGAAATAGCTCATATCGACGGAATCACCCACTTAAGGGTCTAAGCTAGAGATAGTGTGACCTCCAAAAGTTAGATATTGGTTGCTTGCTGATTTAACTTATGATGCTCTAACTGGGATTATCGTATATATGGTTGTTAATTGAGAGATAAACAACCATACTCATGACCAATGCTACTTGTGTCAATTAGCAAGAATAAGTGTGAATTAATAATCACCCTATCCCACATTAAAGCCCCATTGGATTCATATCCCTAGTCGCCTACTCAATTTGGTACACCTGTTTTACTCATTTGCTTTAATTAGAATTGTGATTGTAGTGACAGAATCCCAATACCCCTAACCTTTTACTTTCATGTTTTAAGCATTTACTCTCCTTGTGAACTCATTTCGATACAATCTTCATATAGTTAGCATCAAGTCTCTGTGGTTATGACCCAGATATTTGTTGGGTACTTATAAATATATTTTGCTTGATGATCGATGTGCCTCCATCTTTGGGGAGTACAATTTGAGCATTTATCAATAAGCTGAATACAATGACCAAGTAAATAACATAAATATTGTAACATGCTGAACTGAGCTGAATAACTGAATACAAGGTCAATGAAATAATGAATCTGAACTGTGGGAGCTACTATTAACCAATATTTAACCATGTGAGCTAAACATTGAGTTCGATATATAATACCCATCGAAAAGGGCCCAATATACCTTGCCAGGATATAAAGGATGAGACAAGTCTGACATGGATCCACTAAACTGATGTCCACTAGGGACAAGGGTGACCAGCCTAAAGCTGACAGCTGACCCCTTTTATACCTACGGTGGCGTCGTAGTTCAGAGACTTAGGGACTGCTACTAAAGGTCTCAGCCTAATCTGACAGCAGAGCCTTTTTCCCTTCATCCGCTCGGTACTAAGCCTACTCCTAGCTGAATGTATAAGAAATGAATGCAACTGGAGTACTGGATAGCTCAAATATTGATAATCATCTAAGAATGCAATATAATAATACTGAAAATTGATAGCATTCTAATTCTAAAGCATAACTGACTACATTATCTGTTTAGCATGCATGAACTAAAGGTACTGAAATTACACATGATAGGGCTATAAGAAATTTGAAAAAATAACTATCCTGCGTTTCGAAGGACATATGAGGAATCATACATATCATCATGGATAGTGAAATTCACTAATTGCATGGAATTCAGAAATCCTAGGTCTGAAGAACTACTTGAAAACTGGAGAACTAGACTGAGGTTTAAGGACTCAATGGATGAGAGGAACCCATTGATGAAATCCCACATACATGTAAGAAGATTCTACGAAGGAACCTTTGGATTTGGGGCTGAACTTGAAGAAAATCCTCCTACTTGTTCTTGAGAGGAAACGCTCTTTTTTCTTTTAGAACTCTCTAAGTGTCGATTAGTTTAGGAGTAATAAAGAAAAATATGTAAAACTCCCTTTAATTACCTCCAAAATGAGTTAGGGTCATAGTTAAAAGAAATGGGAAAAGACTGGAATTCCCCCACCTTAGAATAGAAACTGCAAAAATTCCTTCATTGGACGGGCTACCTGACGGGCGTCGGACCTGCGATGGCCCATCAGCCCGGGTATCAGAAAGGGGTAGACTAGGGTTGGTCCCCTGTACAGTCCCCATGATGTCTCCCATGACCCGTCGCATCCACAACAGCCGTTGTGTTTGCCCATCGGGACAGAGGAGGCTTTCATGGGTACTGGTGGGTTCCCAAAGGTTGTCCCATAGCCCGTCGAACTTTTGACTCCTGTGGGGACATCCATCTAGATGAGGATTGATGAGCAGAGCCACTGTACTCTTCTCACGGGGACCCTGACAGGCCTTTGGACCTTCGATGCCCATGGGTTATCTTGTGGGGCTTGAATGGTAGATGGAATTTTTCTAAGATTTTTTTTTGAGTTCTGGGTTTTAAATGCTGGTCTAATTTCTAGGGTGTTACAATATCTCCCCCTTGTGGTCATTCGTCCTCGAATGAAGACAACTAAGCTGAGTCTGAAGGGAAAGAGCTGCAATCCCTACCAACTGAATACTAAAGGATGATCTCTGACTGAGTCTAGTTCTAAGGACATGAAACTATGCTGAAAATACTGGAATAGCTAGGAAAACATGATACTGAGACTGACAGGCATGTGTGGAGACTGAGGGACTGGAGAGAAACTATTACCTCAAGCTGAAACTGAGTCGGAAGGAAAAAGGTGAGGATACTTGGCCATCATGGCAGCTTCTGCTTCCCAAGTAGCTCCCTCAACTGACTAGTTCCTCCATAAAACTTTCACCAAAGTGACTTCCTTATTTCTCAACCTACGAACCTGACGGTCAAGAATTTCAACTGGAACCTTTTGATAGATGAGGCTATCCTTCAAAACCACACTCTCTAAGGGAACAAATGATTTCAAATCACCAACACACTTCTTCAATAATGATATATGGAAAACTGGATGAACCGCTACTAATTCTGCTGGCAACTCTAACTCATAAGCCACACTACCAATCCGCTTCAGAAACTTTTAAGGGCCTAAATATCGGGAACTGAGCTTCCCTTTCTTGCCAAATATCATCACACCCTTCATGGGTGACACTTTCAGGAAGACCCAATCATTGATCTCAAATTCTAAGTCCCTTCTCCTCACATCTGCGTAGGACTTCTGACGACTCTGAGCTGTCTTTAACATTTTTCTAATGAGCTGAACTTTCTCCATGGCCTTATAAACCAAATCTAGTCCAATAAAGGTTGCTTCACCTAAATCAAACCAACCAACTGATGACCTGTATCTATGCCCATAGAGCACCTCATATGGGGCCATCTGAATACTGGAGTTATTGTAGGTGATCTCTATGAGAGATAGGTGATCATCCTAATTACCTTTGAAATCAATCACGAAAGCCCTCAACATATCCTCTAAGGTTTGAGTGGTATGCCTTACCTGACCATCCATCAGCGGATGAAATGTTGTGCTGAGATTTACCTGAGTAGCAAGAACTTTCTGAAAAGACTTCCAGAAATGAGATGTAAACTAAGGACTCCTATCTGAGATGATAGACAAGGGAACCTTATGCAACCTAACTATCTCGCTGACGTAGAGTCTGGAATACTCCTCTGCTGAATTTGTAGTCTTAACTGCTAGGAAATGGGTTGACTTGGTCATCCTGTCCACAATAACCCAAATAGAGTCGTACTATCTGCGAGTACGAGGTAAACCCATAATGATAGCCATGTTGATCACTTCCCACTTCCAAGTAGGAATGCTAATATCCTGAGTCACACCTTCTCGTTTCTGATGTTCAATCTTAACCTGCTGACAATTGGGACACTTTGCTACAAAATTTGTAATGTCCCTCTTCATGTCGTTCCACCAATAGACTTCCCGCAGATCATTGTACATCTTAATGGCCCCGAGATGAATGTATTATCTGGAACTATGGGCTTCTGTAAGGATTTGCTGTCTCAACTCATCCACATTAGGAACACTTAAGCCACCCTGGTAACGAAGCATACCATCTCCCCCTTGGGAGAAAACTTGTACTATTTGCTGATGAACTGCACCTTTCAACTGAAGCAATATGGGATCATTGTCTAGTTTCTCTTTCACTTCTACTACCAAAGAAGATTTTGACCCATTCTGGACTATCACACCACCATCTGTCGTTCCCATGAGGCAAGCTCCTAGGCGAGCAAGCCTATGAACATCCTTGAATAACTCTTTCTTTTCTTCCTCAATATGGGACACACTACCCATGGACAGTCTGCTGAGGGTATCAGCCACTACATTGGCCTTACCCGGATGGTAAAACACATTCATATCATAATCCTTGATGAACTCAAGTCATTTTCTCTGATGAAGATTCAACTCTTTTTGGGTGAACACATATGGAAAGCTCTTACGGTCTGTGAACACATTTACATGAACACCATATACGTAGTATCTCCATATCTTTACGGCAAATACAACAGCTGCGAGCTCAAGGTTATAAGTCAGGTAATTTTTCTCATGAATCTTAAGCTATCTAGATGCATAAAATATAACCTTACCACACTGCATCAAAACAAAATCCAAACTAACTCTGGAAGTATCACAATATACCACGAAATCATCCATACCCTCTAGGAAAAGTTAGAACGGGAGATGTAGTCAACCTGGTCTTCAACTCTAGGAAACTCTTCTCACAATTATCTGACCACTGAAACTTAACCTTTTTCTGGTTCAACTTGGTCAATAGGGCATCTATGGAGGAAAATCCTTCAACAAACCTACAGTAATAACCAGCCAAACCCAAGTAACTTCTGATGTCTGTCGGAGAGGTGGGTCTGGGCCAGTTCACACACTGCCTTAATCTTTTGAGAATCAACTCGAATGCCCTTACTAGATAGCACATGACCAAGAAAATCAACTGACTACAGCCAAAATTCACTCTTACTTAACATGTCAAACAACTGGCGATCTTTGAGAGTCTGCAAAACCACTCTCAAGTGGTTCACTTGCTCTTCCTTGCTATGAGAATATATGAGTATATCATCGATGAAGACAATGACAAATAAGTCTATGTAGTGCTTGAACACTCTATTCATCAAATCCATAAAAGCTGCAGGAGCATTCATTAATCCAAATGACATAACTGTGAATTCGTAATGACAATACCGAGTTCTAAAAGTTGTCTTCGAAATGTCATAACTTCTGACTCTAAGCTGATGATAGTCTGATCTGAGGTCTATCTTAGAGAAGCAACTAGCACCATGAAGTTGGTCAAACAAGTCATCAATCCTGGGAATGGGATACTTATTTTTTATTGTGACCTTGTTCAACTGACGATAGTCGATGCACATCCTGAGAGAACCATCTTGCTTATGTATGAACAATACTGGAGCACCCTATGGAGAGATGTTGGGTCTGATAAAGCCCTTATCTAGAAGGTCTTTCAACTGTTCCTTCAATTCCTCAAGCTCAGCTGGAGCTATTTCGTAAGGAGGAATTGAGATGGCATAGGTATCTGGAAGGAGATCTATTCCGAAGTGGATTTCCCTTTCGGGAGGAACTCCAGGAAGATCTTCTGGAAACACTTCTGGGAACTCATTCATCGCTGGTACTGACTCAAAAGTTAGGGTTTTGGAGTTTGAATCCTTAACTCGAACAAGATGATAGATATACCATTTGGAAATCATTTTTTTGGCCTAAAGGTAAGAGATGAATCGACATACAGGAACTTAGGTACTACCTATCCACTCTAAGACTGTCTCATTTGAAAACTGGAACTAAACGATCTTAGTTTTGCAATCAACTGAGGCATAACAAGAATGTAACCAATCCATTCCTAGAATTATATCAAAGTCAGTCATTTCTAACTCTACAAGATTGGCTGAGGTGACTTTTTGGGAAACTGTGACTAGGCAACTTATGTATACCCATCTAGCTATAACTAGATCACCAACTGGAGTAGAGACTGAAAAAGGGTTCTTGGAGGACATCTAGACTGACACTGAAATTTACTACTATATAAGTAGTTACAAAGGAAAGTGTAGCCCCTGGGTCTAACAATGCATAAACATCTAAATGGAAGACTTGTAACATACCCGTGACCACATCGAGAGAATCCTCCTAGTCCTGTTGAGTCTGAATGGCATACAACCTGTTTTGGCGCCTACCACCACCTGTACCAGATGAGGCACCCTGCTGAGTAGGGTGACCTACTTGAGCTGCTGTAGAACTAGCCTGATTCTGTGGGCGAGCTTCATTTCCCTTTTGAGAAGCTAGTGGACAATCCTTTATTCTGTGGCCTGGCTTGCCAAACCCAAAACAATTCCCACTGCCTGCCATACACTCACCTTGGTGGTTCCTACCACACTTCTTACATACTGGATGAGTGCGCCCTCTAGTGACACTACCTTGGGACCTAAAGCCTGTTGCCCTATCCCGTAGGTCCTGTATGAACTTAGGCACTACGGAACTAGCAGAAGATAGGGCTATAGCTGAAGATTTCTGGCAGAATTGAGAGCGGTTACCACCCTCTGACCTCTGCTAAGCGTAACTAAAGTCCCCTATTCCCCTATCTTTTTGTTTTATTTTCAGCTTGTGGACTTGGTCTTACCCAATGTTTTGTTTTTTTTTTATTTTAAACATCAATAAAATCCCAAAATTTAACCAAAAAAAAGGTGAAGATATTAAAATAGTAATTCCCACCGTTGTTGCACAAAAAAAATTATTTGAAGATATTGAAGATGAAGCTAGTACTGAAAGAAGCAAAAGTGTTCATCAAGAGCAGTTTTTGATTATCTACCCAAAACTAAAGCAAAAATAATTAAAAATTTAGATCCGCAATTAAAGTGAATGATTATGGATATTGAAGATACACTAAACTTTGAGACATTATTCAAAATTGTAGATTTTGAAGAGCATCAAAAATTGATTATTGATGATACTACTCTACAACATAAAAAAAGACAAATTAAAGTCGAATGGGAATGCAAGACCAAGTACAAACTGATTCGAGAAGCAGATAATTTTAAGGCAAGAATAATTATTCAAGGTCACAAGAAGAGAAAAAATTTCACGCCCTGAGGCTACCCCCTGGACGTAATATGATACGTAGTGTCACAAGTGACCCCAAGATAACCCATGGTCTGGCATGTCTAGATAATTTTTGATAAATTTAAGTTGTGCGGAAAACTTAACTGATTCATAATATAAGAGTTGGAAAAGAAATTCAAACATGACTGAATACATATAAATATCTGAAAATGTGATAAGTCTGAAAGTAAATTGAAATACTCAAAAGTTGATTCTAGTCTATGTCTGAAAGCCTCTAGATGAAATGAGTTGCTGGGACAAGCCCCCAGCAAACTCTAAAGGTCTGAACCTAAAATATAATGCTGAAAGAATAAAGATAAACTATCATCCTCGGACTATAAGGACTCACCACTGATGCTACTGAGTGGGGACTGGGGAATCGTACTAAGCGTGGTCTCGATGCTGAGCGCCTGAACCTATATCATGGTAAGATATAGCACAAAAGTATGCGTTAGTAATACGAATGTACTGAGAATGCAGGATATATGCAAGTTGTATATCATAAAGACTGAATATAGAAACATATGCTGAAACATGAACTGAGAGATAAGTGATAAGTCGGTAATCTACCAACTTATTGAGCTTTTATCCATGAATTATTGCTATGTTTTGAATATATCTTATGGCCTATATTGATATCTATGCAGGTACTTATGATCAAAGATAGAAAACAACAAAATCGACCCAAAAAGAGCTTAAAAAGAGTGAAGTGTGAAGTGATCGAAACAAGATGAAGAATTTGTCCTGAGATGCGGCGCTTGTACGACACACACAAGCCATGGTGCATTTCTCACCTCCCACAGCATGAAGCTTAGGATTGCCTAAAAAATCTGTCACGGGGTGCGGTCATCGTGTGACGCACACAACCAATGGTGTGAACCGCACCCACTTTACATGACGCCTCCCAAGTCGGTTGAGTCACTGGTTAAACTAAAGATGGTGTGTGACGCGTACATAACGACGTGTGAACCATATGTTGCATCGCACACCACTTGAAGGGCAATTTTGTCCTAAATTTTAGTATGTTTTGGGAAAGTATAAAAAGCTAATTTAGGCACTATTGTAAATAACATTCTTTAGTCCTGATTATTTGGAAGAGCTTTTTACTTTAAGAAGTTTTCCTCTCCAAGAAGAAGAGGGTTTCAATCTATTCTCTTTTCAAAATGTTGGTTAACCATTTGTGTACTCAAATTAATCTTAGAACTTGAGATTAAGCTTGAATGAAGAGGATTGTGACTTACCCATTTGGTATATCTCTCTCCTTTATTTTGAGTGGCTAATTTCATTTGTCTAGGGATGTGTTGATAATTGGTGCTTTACAAATGGGTGTGGGTGTTGTTAATTCTCGCTTATAATTGCTTATTTTTCATGGGTCTAGTAGTTTCACCAAGTTTTAATCCTAAAATTTGTGGTTGCAAACATTAATTTTCATTACTTAACCATGTTATTGCTTGAAAGAGAATTTCATGGTTTCTGATGTGAGATTACTAGTGGGAACTTAGGACTCCATTCAGATTTGAGGTTAGATATAGCTCATATCAACTGAATCACCCACTTAAGGGTCTAAGCTAGAGATAGTGTGACCTCCCAAAGCCAGATATTGGTTGCTTATTGATTTAATTGATGATTCTCTAACTGAAATTATCGGATATATGGTTGTTGATCGAGAGATAAACAACCATACTCATGACCAATGCTACTTGTGTAAATAAGCGAGAATAAGTGTGAATAGATAATCACCCTATCCCACATTAAAGCCCCATTGGATTCACATCCCTAGTCACCTACTCAATTTGGTACACCTACTTTACTCATTTGCTTTAATTAGAATTGTGATTGTAGTGACAGAATCCCAATTCCCCCAACCTTTTACTTTCCTGTTTTAAGAATTTACTCTCCTTGTGAACTCATTTTGATACAATCTTTATATAGTTAGCATCAAGTCTATGTGGGTACGATGCCGACACCTATTGGGTACTTATAAATGTGTTTTGTTTGATGATCATCGTGCCTCCATCTTTGGGGAGTATGATTTGAGCATTTATCAAAAATAACGTCGTTGCCGGGGACTTGAATTGATAGTTATTTTTTATTGTTGATTTGAAGTCACTTTGAGAGTGCTTGTTTATTTTACTTTTGTTTGTTGTTTATGGTGGATTGCAGGCACATGTCACTCAAGCATCAATGCCAGTAATTGTAACACCTCGAAAATCAAACCAGATATTTAAGTCTGAAACTCAGAAAAATTTCATGTTCCAGGAATGATGGGTCCAAACCACGGACCGTGGTTTGGACTACAGATCCGTCCTCTCAAAAAGTGGAACCAGATCAGAGGGTTGACCAGAGACCAGCTAAGTCCCCTAGAACCATGAATCTTAATGACGACCCATCATCCATTCTATGGGTCCGTCCTGTTGACCCGTAGAAAATCTTTCTGCAGCTTGAATTGTTGGCCAGGAACCCCGAGTTGGAACCATGGGTCATGATTTAAATGATGACCCATAGAACCAACCTGTGATTTTTGAAGCCGACCCATTTTCCAGCTTTTTCTTAATTATGTCCCAGGGGTATTTTGGTTATTTTCCATCCTTTTAACTCCTAAGTGAGGTCGTTTTTGCCATTTCTAGCATGATTCTTAGCCCTATTAGCCTAAGTCTCTCCTCATTACCTCATTCTTCTCCCAAAAGGGAAAAGTGCTTCTCTCAAGCTCCAAGTTCAAGTCTCCTAAGCCTTTCTAATTCAAGTGGGTTAGCTTCAATCAAGGTATATGGGTATTCAACAATGGGTTCCTTTCACTCTTTTGTCCAAAACCCCCAATTTTCAAACTAATTTATGAACTTGTGAAATTAGGGTTTTGATCTAAATTGGGGAAAACTTATGAAATAAGTTTCTATTCTTAAGTCCATGGCTTCTTATTGCTTAATTATGATTTGATCATGATTCCCCCATTGGTTTTAAAAACTAAGCATTAAAGTTGCTTTCTAGAATGATCCCATTGAATTGCATATTTTCAAGAGAAATTTGACATGATTAGATATCATGACCTTTCTTGTGTTTATGAAATTGTATGCTTAATTCTGCAAGTATGAAATTTGAAAGGGTAAAGCATGATTTGAATTATAGTTATGCTAAGTCCTTAAAAGTATGAATTTGAATTGCATGGCATAATACATGTCTTATTGCTTTTCAAATAGTTTTGACATCAGATATTTCATCAGTTATGATCAGTTTTGGCATCAGATATGCCCCAGAATTATATGAGCTATATGTATGTTTTGGGAGTAGTATTTAGCACCGAGTTGGACAGGGTGAGAGTACCCTTAGTCCCAAAACTACGTGCCCCTATAGGTTTATAAGTCCTCTTGTTAGGCATCATATTTAGTGATCACGCCACAGTCATGTCTTTATACCCTGGCAAGGTATATTGGGTCCTCTCAATGGGGCGTATACATCGGATTTCATGTAGCTCACATGGTCTATGTCGGTTAGAGAACCACCTTCAGAAATAGTTTATGCTTTAGAATGTGTTTGACTCTTATTCAGATTTTAGACTCTTTGTTTATGATCATGTTTTCAGCTTGTGGTATTTCATAGTCATTTGCATCCAGTTTCACCTTTAAAGAATGATTTCTATTGTTAAATCATACTTAGCATGTTTTGTCATATTCATGCATATCTCATATAATCGGTACATTCCATAGTACTGACGCATAGCTTACACTTCATCCTTTGATGATGCAGATTTAGGTATCCCTTCTCAGACCCATGGCTAGAGCTCCCAGGCCACTCTCTATCAGCTATTGGTGAGTCCTCTTAGATCGAGGACTAGTCATGTTCTTAGTCAGTGTTAGCTACTTTATTTTCCGCACTTCGAGTTATCTAGGGTCTTGTCCTAGCAGCTCTTTATGTCATGAGTAGAGGCTTTTCAGACATAGAAAGCTTTTGAGTCTCTATCTGGATTTGTATTCCTATTTTACTTGATTATCCATCTATGTGATTTCGGATTTATCTATTATGCTTTTGCTTATCTTTTGTTATGCTTGAGAATGCTATAACCAAGGGTTAACTTAGGGCACTTGTGGTCCCAATCCCGTGTTACGTCCAGGGGGTAACCTTAGGGCATGCCAGTACTTCTTACTCAGCCCACTTGCATTTGATTTTGATACCTTGTTAGACCTTAAGTTGGATTTTTGGGAACCGAGGGAGAAATAGGTACGACCTCCGCTAAAGATATTGAGGATTGGTTAAAGAATGATGCACGAAGGAATAAAGAGTTATCAATCACTTCCACACTCCTTAAATTTGTAGTAAGGAGTGTCTCAAACGAGTGAGTTGATATATTAACACCATTAGTGTTGTTGGGGGTGTGAGGCTGGTAGAAGATGATGAGAGCTCAAATGATGGTAGTGATGAGGGGTCTACAGCTAGCCATGAGGTGGGTTAACATAACAGCTCTCATATTTTGGGCAGATGTGATCATGGGAATCAGGGTCGGAATGTATGATGTGATGACTCTAGAATGGAAAGTATGCTTGTGCAGGTGTTAGAGAAAGTAGGGGTAGCCTACGGAGTCATTGAGGAGTTGATTCATAACCTTGGAAGTCTTGCTCAAACCGTGCAATCGCACTCCATAGCTATTGAACGTCTTGAAAATAGAATGTTGTGGCTTAGTTCGCAATTCAAATCTAGGCAAGCCAAGAATGATGAAAGGGCTAGTGATGTTGAGAGCTCTCTCAACCCAGTTGATGTTGCAATACCAATGATAAGCAAGCCTAGAAATAAGCAAGCTTGGGGAAATAGTTTGACCAAATCTATTCAACGTGAGAGTGAGGTGCCTAAGGTTCTCAAACCTTTCCCTACATGTCCGCTTCCATTCCCTCAACGATTGTCACAAGAAAGAATGGATGAGAATCCAAAAGATTTTGAGTCTATGTTGAAGAGAATCACCATCAATGTGCCTACAAGTACTACTTTTAACAAGATGCCCGAGTATGCCAAGTTTGTGAAAGAATTATGCACCACTTGCAACTTAGAGGAAGTTGGGGTAGTTCAGTTATCTCCTTTTAGTAGTGCATTTTTTGCGGGGGATTTCATCAATGATGCAGTGATGCCGGGTGTACACATTGTGTGTGATTTGAAGGGAGTTCACAAGTGCAAGGGTCAAATTGATGTCATTGGCCACCTTTAGACGACTGGAGTTGGGGCAGCCTACTAGCACAAACATGGAGTTCTTTATGATGGACCGGTCAATGAAGAACCCCATGGGGGTGGATTGTGACATTTTGATCAAGGTAGGTCAAATTGTGTACCCTATAGATTTTGTTGTGTTTTATTACGAGGGGAGATTTGAGATACCCATTATCTTGGGGCAACCTCTCCTAAAAATAGGGCGCACCTTGAGCAAAATAGAATCGGGAGAGTTGAAGTTTGCTTTGAATGATGAGGAAGCCACCTTCAATGTGAATAGATCTATGAGGCAACCAAGTGATCTCTAAATGGTTAACACAATTGAAAAAATCAAGGAAAGCATCGACTTGCACATGAGAGAGGGATTTGTTGATGAAGTCTTAGAAGCGGTACTGTTGAATCATGATGGTGAGGGGATAGAGGAATTCAATGAGGTTTGTAGTGCGTTAGTGGGTATGGGCTCCTACTTTTATCCTCTAAAGAAACTTGATCTCGATCTAAAGAACAGGCAAACTCCACCATCCAAACCTTCAATCATTGAGCCTCCTACCTTGGAGCTCAAACCACTGTCGTCCCATTTGAAATACACCTACTTGGGTGCTAACAAGACCTTGTCGGTCATTATTTCAAACAAATTGAATGACAAGCAAGTGGAAGCTCTGCTTATAGTGTTGAAAAAACATATCCGAGCTCTAGGGTGGACAATAGCAGATATCATAAGTATACCTTTGGGAATATGCACACATAAAATAAACCTCAAAGAGGAAAGCATTCCTTTCATTGAGCACCAACGAAGGCTTAACCCACCAATGCAAGAGGTGGTGAAGAAAGAAATTATTAAATGGTTGGACACGGGGGTGGTCTTTCCCATATCCAATAGCACTTAGGTTAGCCCAGTCCAATGCGTGCCAAAGAAAGGAAGAATTACTGTGGTTCCCAATGAGAAAGATCAGTTGATCGCTCTCAGACCCATGACCTGTTGGAAAGTATGCATGGACTACCAAAAATTGAATTCTTGGATGGAAAAGGACCATTTTCCTCTCCCATTCATAGATCAGATGCTAGACCGACTGGCAGGCCGTGGCTTTTATTGCTTTCGATATGGTTACTCCAGATACAATCAAATCTCAATCACTCTGGAAGACCAAGAAAAGACCACTTTCACATATTCGTATGGGACCTTTGCCTTCAAGAGAGTGCCCTTTGGGCTTTGCAATGCCCCGGCCACCTTACAAAGGTGTATGATGTCGATATTCTCGGACATGGTGGAACACACAATGGAGATCTTCATGGATGATTTCTCTATTGTTGGGGATTAGTTTATAGATTGTCTGGAGCATCTAGAAGAGGTACTTAAAATATGTGAGAAGACGAATTTGGTGTTGAATTGAGAAAAATGTCACTTCATGGTGAAGGAGGGGATAGTCTTGGAGCACAATATCTCTGAAAAGGGGCTTGAAGTTGATCAAGCCAAAATCGAGGTTATATCAAAGCTACCCTCTCTGAAAACTATGAAGGGAGTCCGAAATTTTCTTTGCCACGCCAAATTCTATAGGCATTTTATCAAAGACTTCTCAAAAGTAGCCTATCCTTTATGTAAGCTAATAGAAAAGGAGGCCAAATTTGACTTTGATGATAGATTCATGAAGGCATTCCTCACCTTGAAAGAAAATTTAACCTCCAACCCTATTATCACTTCACTGGATTGGTCGAGACCGTTTGAGCTTATGTGCGATGCCGGTGGAGTAGCTTTAGGTGAAGTGCTTGACCAACAAAGAGGGAAGCTTTTTCACCCGATCTATTTTGCAAGAAAAACTTTGAACACAGCCTAAACAAACTACACCATTACGGAACAAGAACTATTGGATGTGGTGTTTGCTTTCGAGAAATTTTGGGAATATCTCTTGGGGACTAAGGTGATAGTGCATACTGACCATGCAATTTATCAGGTATTTGATGACTAAAAAGGATGCAAAACCCCGATTAATTCGGTGGGTGTTACTTCTTCAAGAGTTTGACTTTGAGGTGAAGGACCGGAGAGGGTGTGAGAATCAAGTGGCCGACCACTTATCGCATTTGGAAGAAGAAGGAAGGCCTGTGGGGGAGCTTGAAATCAATGACTCATTCCCGTATGAGCGAATTTTGGTTGTTTCCCATGACTTGATACCTAGGTTTGTGGATTTTTCTAATTACTTGGAAAGCGATCTACTTTCGGAGTGCCTGAACTCGAATCAGAAAAAGAAATTCTTCCACGACGTTCGAAAATATTATTGTGATGAGCCCTACTTGTTCTGGATTTGCATCGATAGGATGATACGGAGGTGCATACCAGAAATTTAAATGTTACCCATTCTCAGAGCATGCCATTCGTCATCTGTTGGTGGACATCATGGGTGTATGTGCACGGCCTCTAAAGTGTCGCAAAATGGATTCTATTGGCCTACCTTGTTTCAATATGCCCATGATTTGGTAAAGGAGTGTGACAAGTGTCAATGCAGAGGGGGAATATCTCAATGCCATGAACTTTCACTAACGCCTATCCTTAAGGTCAAATTGTTTGATGTATGGGGTATCAATTTCATGGGTCCCATTACAAGCTCACATGGGAACACCTACATTCTAATGGCTATGCACTACGTATCCAAATGGGTTGAGATGGTGGCTTTACAGAATAATGAATGGAGAAGTGTGACTGCTTTTCTCAAAAAGAACATATTTGCTCGGTTTGGCACCCCCCGTGCCATCATTAGTGATGGGGGATCGCACTTTCGCAATAAGTTGTTTAGTGCACTACTTAATATGGAGTCAAACACAAAGTGGTCACACCCTACCATCCACAAATAAGTGGGAAAGTTGAGGTGTCTAACCAGGAAATCAAGTCCATACTTTCAAAATCGGTGAATGTTAACCAAACCGATTGGTCTCGCAAATTGGACGATGCACTATGGGAATATAGGACAACTTAAAAGATCCCGATTGAAATGTACCCTACCAATTGGTATTTGTCAAGGCTTGTCATCTCCGGGTCGACTTAGAACACAAGGCTATGTGGGCTTTGAAAAAGCTGAACTTGGATTCGGAGAGAGTCGCTCATGCTAGAGTAGAAGACCTCATTGAAATGGATGAGTTCCAGATGGGGGATTATGAAAGTGCCTCTATCTACAATGCCTGGATGAAGTGCTGTCATGATCAATAATTCTTAAGGCAAGAGTTCCATCCGGGATATTGGGTGCTCCTATTCAATTCTAGACTCCGACTTTTTCCGATAAAACTATAGTCTAAATGGTCGGATCCTTTTAAAGCGCATCAAGTCTTCACCAACAGAGCCATAGAATTGGAGAATGAGGATGGCTCGGTATTCAAAGTCAATGGGCAGCGAGAAAAGAAGTACTTGGAAATTCCGAAAGAGGTTTCAAGCTTAGAGGCTATCTACCTAGACGAGCCTGGAGGGGGAGGTACGTTCGTTGAGCCGTGACGTTAAACCAAGCGCTTCTTGGGAGGCAACCCAAGCATTTTGATTATTTCTTTTTACTTTACTTTTTGTACTGTTTGCTTTCTGGTTTTACTTTGTATGTGGTTTTTGATAGTCTTGTAGTGGGAACCAAGCTAAGGCGGTGTGAGCAATAATCAATATGTGCGGTGCCCCATATGATTGCATGTCAAAAGGTGTGCATCGCATAACAGGTCGCACAGGCATAACGGAAAGTTGATAAGTTGGGTGCCACAACCTGCGACTAGTGTGCGGTCGCATGAGCAATAGTGTGCATCGCAAACCAATTTTGCACCTCTTAGACAGAACAGTGCCAACTTCCTCTAAAATTCCACACCACTATGCAATCAGAGGGGCATTTCGTACATCTAGAAGTGTGTGTCGCACAACCTTCCCACAATGATAAACAGAAACACGATCTAAATTGACCAATTTGTTGCGCAATGGAGGTGAGGCCGCATCAGCATTAGTGCCCTTCGCACAACTGCCTCAGGGAGTGTTCTATTTTCTCTAGCTAATACCATTGGGGACAATGCTCCATTTGAGTTTAGGGGTTAGTTTTATTTGGGTATCGCCTTGGTAATAGTAGTTTAGCAATAAACTCTGAGAGTTTTATTAATACCACAGTTATTTTCCAAGGAGCAAATGTTTTCTTTATCTTTCTTTTTCTTTTGTTTTTGTGTCGAACCGAGTTGGTGTTTCCCTATGATAGATTGAGAGGCGAATTTCTTAAGGGAAAATGCCAAGTTCTAAATTTAAATTGAGTTCGTAGTTGCTTGTCTCGAAATGGGCGCACCAAAAATTTTCTCTTGGCAAATTGTTTTTGAAAATAAAAGGAAGAAGGGAAATGAATTTTTGAGGAAAAGCATTCTCTTGTCATGACTTGCACACTCTCGCATTGGCTTGACTGACTCACAAATGACTGTGTAACAAACTCGGAATAGCTTGTCAAAAATTATTTGTCCCAATTGATTTTGAGACTAATGAAAGAAATCTTGTGGCATGATGCCTTGTGTGGTGAGGATTTACCTTGATTCTCGTGCATGCGTGTCATCTAGAACTTGCCTCGAATATGATTCAAGGCAAAATTCTAGGTGTGACCGAGTTTGGAAGATGACCTTAAGCGCTATTTGATACCCACTTCACCCAAATGACTTCCCATGGCATCAATCCTAGTGAACCCCTTTGAGATTGTAACCGTTCTTTGGAACCTTGTTAACACCTTGACCTTTTTGAATCTTTATATTGGCACCCATCCTCCCTAATTTCTTGAAAGTGAAATGTAGGCTAAAGCCTAAGTTTGGGGGGAAATGAAAAGACAACATAGGAAAATGTCTAAGTTGGGGGGTGTATGTGATCAAATGAAGAGAAGAAAAGGAATGTACTTCAAATGCAAGTTAGCACCTTAGGTTTGAATTTAAAATTTCTCAAAAAGTCAATCCAAAGAGCAAAAATGCAAATCAAAAATAGGTGCTACCCAATGAAGGCGATACAAGGAGTCAAATGATCATGATTGAAAAGGAGAAGCTTGGGTTGTGTGAGGGATAAATAAGGTGAAGTTGAAATATGAAAATGTGAGCGGTGTTCAAAATGAGAACAAAGAGCATTAGGGAGGTGTAGTCACTTAAAACAAATGAAATCCTCACCTTAGCCCTAGATAATATCATAACCCGCAAGTCCTTGGTGATTCTGAGCTTGGCTACCCTACATTAGTGGCGATTTACATGAAGGGAAAGCCTATGGTTCAACGCGTATGCAATTGAACTTAGTTGAGAGAGTGAGAGTCTTCTTGGTTCTCCTATAATCCTGTTGTTTTGAGAATTGATTGATTGTGAATAGGATTCTCTCTTGTGGCGAGTGGCATCATGCACTCAAATTGAAACATGAAGTCTCTATCTCAATTGAGGGGAATGAATGAGACAAGTTGTGTGGTGAATCTCGAGGCAAACCTTGACGGTCCATGCCAATGACTTGAGAAGCTTAAATGTCTTGTTTTTAATGACAAAATTCCCTTGATTTTGAATGAGAAATGAAGTCCTTTTGGAAAAGGTTTTGAAATGGCCAAATGCCTTGAGTTTGTGGTGGTTCAAATTGAGATGAGCATTGTAGTTGAGTCTTTTGTTTATTCTTTTTCTTAATTTTTAGTATAGATCAGTCCTTTGCGCCTTGATTGAATCTAGAGCATAATTCATTCCTTGCATTATGAGTATCTTGCTTGAGGACAAGCAATAGTTCAAGTTTGGGGATTTGATAAGTCGATAATCTACCAACTTATTGAGCCTTTATCTATGAATTATTCCTATATTTTGAATAGATTTATAGGTTCTTATGGCCTTTATTGATGTCTATGTAGGTACTTGTGATCAAAGATAGAAAACAAGGAAATAGACCCAAAAAAAGCTTAAAAGGAGTGAAGTGTGAAGTGATCAAAAAAAAAAAAAGAATCTACCCTGAGATGCAGCGCTTGTGCGACACGCACAAGACGTGGTGCATTCCGCACTTCCCACCACATGAATCTTAGGATTGCCTGAAGGATATTTCACAGGGTATAGCCATCGTGTGATGCACACAACCCATGGTGAGAACCGCACCAACTTCCCATGATGCCTCCCAAGTTAGCTGAGTCACTGGTTCAAATGAAGATGGTGTGCGATGCACATCACAATGTGCGAACCACACGTCACGTTGCATACCACCCGAAGGGCAATTTTGTTCTAAATTTTAGTGACATTTTGGGAAAGTATAAAAATCCAATTTAGGCACTATTGTAAATAACATTCTTTAGTCCTGAATATTCGCAAAAGTTTTTACTTTGAGAACAAGTTTTCCTCTCCAAGAAGAAGAGGGTTTCAATCAATTCTCTTTTCAAAATCTTGGCTAACCATTTGTGTACTCAAATTGAGCTTAGAACTTGAGATTAAGCTTGAATGAAGAGGATTGGGATTTACCCATTTGGTATATCTCTCTCCTTTATTACGAGTGGCCAATTTCGTTTGTCTAGGGATGTGTCAATAATGAGTGCTTGACAAATGGGTGTGGGTGTTGTTAATTCTCGCTTATAATTGCTTATTTGACATGGGTCTAGTAGTTTCACCAAGTTTTAATCCTAAAATTGGTGGTTGCAAACTTTAATTTTCGTTACTTGACTATGTTATTGCTTGAAAGAGAATTTCATGGTTTCGGATATGAGATTACTAGTGGGAACTTGAGACTCCATTCAGATTTGAGGATGGAAATAGCTCATATCGACGGAATCACCCACTTAAGGGTCTAAGCTAGAGATAGTGTGACCTCTCAATGCTAGATATTGGTTGCTTGTTGATTTAACTGATCATGCTCTAACTGGGATTATCGGATATATGGTTATTAATCGAGAGATAAACAACCATACTCATGACCAATGCTACTTGTGTTAATAAGCAAGAATAAGTATGAATTGATAATCACCCTATCCCACATTAAAGCCCCATTGGATTCATATCCCTAGTCGCCTACTCAATTTGGTACACCCGCTTTACTCATTTGCTTTAATTAGAATTGTGATTGTAGTGACAGAATCCCAATACCCCTAACCTTTTACTTTCGTATTTTAAGCATTTACTCTCCTTGTGAACTCATTTCGATACAATCTTCATATAGTTAGCATTAAGTCTCTGTGGGTAAGACCCCGACACCTTTTGGGTACTTATAAATGTGTTTTTCTTGACGAACGATGTGCCTCCATCTTTGGGGAATACAATTTGAGCGTTTATCAATAAGCTGAATATAATGACCAAGTAAATAACATAAATAC
Organism: Jaltomata sinuosa; assembly: GCA_003996215.1. NCBI lineage: Eukaryota > Viridiplantae > Streptophyta > Magnoliopsida > Solanales > Solanaceae > Jaltomata > Jaltomata sinuosa. The sequence goes on from QJPP01005042.1 coordinate 38,032, forward strand.
TGTAACATGTTGAACTGAGTTGAATAACTGAATGGAAGGTCAATGAAATAATGAATCTGAACTATGGGAGCTACTATTAACCAACATTTAACCATGTGAGCTAAATATTGAGTTCGATGTATAATCCCCATCGAAAAGGGCCCAATATACCTTGCCAGGGTATAAAGGCTGAGACAAGTCTGACATGGATCCACTAAATTGATGTCCTCTAGGGACAAGGGTGACCAGCCTAAAGCTGATAGCTGACCCCTTTTATATCTACGGTGGCGCCGTAGTTCAGAGACTTAGGGACTGCTACTAAAGGTCTCAGCCTAATCTGACAGCAGAGCCTTTTTCCCTTTATCCGCTCGGTACTAAGCCTACTCCTAGCTGAATGTATAAGCAATGAATGCAACTGGAGTACTGGATAGCTCAAATACTGATAATAATCTAAGAATGCAATATAATAATACTGAAAACTGATAACATTCTGATTCTGAAGAATAACTGACTACATTATTTGTTTAGCATGCATGAATTGAAGGTACTAAAATTACACATGATAGGGCTATAAGAAATTTGATAAAATAACTATCCTGGGTTTCGAAGAACATCTGAGGAATCATACATATCATCATGGATAGTGAAATACACTAATTGCATAGAATTCAGAAATCCTAGGTCTGAAGAACTACTTAAAAACTGGAGAACTAGACTGAGTTTAGGGACTCAATGGATGAGAGGAACCCATCGATGAAATCCCACATACCTGTAAGAAGATTCTACGAAGGAACCTTTGGATTTGGGGCTGAACTTGAAGAAAACCCTCCTACTTATTCTTGAGAGGAAACGCTCTTTTTTCTTTTAGAACTCTCTAAGTGTCGATTAGTTTAGGAGTAATGAAGGAAAATGTTTAAAAAACCCTTTAATTACCTCCAAAATGAGTTAGGGTCATAGTTAAAAGGATTAGTAAAAGACTGGAATGCCCCCAACTTAGAACAGAAACTGCAGAAACTCCTTCGTTGGATGGGCTACCTGACGGGCGTCGGGCCTGCGATGGCCCATCTGCCCGGGCATCAGAAAAGGGTAGACTAGGGCTGGTCCCTTGTACAGTCCCCACGATGGCTCCCATGGCCTATCGCATCCACGACGGCGGTGGTGATTGCCCGTCGATATAGAAGAGGCTTGAATGGGTACTGGTGGGTTCCCAAAGGTTGTCCCACATCCCATCGGACTTTTGACGCCCGTGGGGACTTCCATCTAGCTGAGGCTAGATGAGCAGAGCCACTGGGCTCTTCTCACGGGGACCCTAACAGGCCATTGGACCTCCGACGCCCATGGGTCATCCCGTGGGGCTTGACTGGTAGATGGAATTTTTCTCAGATTTTTTTCTGAGTTCTGGGTTTTAAATATTGGTCTAAATTCAAGGGTGTTACAATATCTCCCCCTTGTGGTCATTCGTCCTCAAATGAAGACAACTAAGCTGAGTCTGGAGGGAAAGAGTTGCAATCCCTACCAACTGAATACTAGAGGCTGATATCTGACTGAGTCTAGTTCTAAGGACATGAAAGTATGCTAAAAATACTGTAATAGCTAGGAAAACATGATACTGAGACTGACATGCATATGGGGAGACTGAGGGACTGGAGAAAAACTATTACCTCAAGATGAAACTGAGTCGGAAGGAAAAAGGTGAGGATACTTGGCCATCATTGCTGCTTCTTCTTCCCAAGTAGCTCCCTTAACTAACTATTTCCTCCACAAAACTTTCACCAAAGTGACTTCCTTATTTCTCAACCTACGAACCTGATGGTCAAGAATTTGAACTGGAACCTCCTCATAGATAAGGCTATCCTTCACAGCCATACTCTCTAAGGGCACAATCGGTGTCAAATCACCAACACACTTCTTCAACAATGATATATGGAAAACTGGATGAACTGCTGCTAATTCTGCTGGCAACTCTAACTCATAAGCCACACTACCAATCCTCTTCAAAAACTTTTAAGGGCATACATATCGGGGACTGAGCTTCCCTTTCTTGCCAAATCTCATCACACCCTTCATGGGTGACACTTTCCGGAAGACCCAATCATTGATCTCAAATTCTAAGTCCCTTCTTCTCATATCTGCATTGGACTTCTGACGACTCTGAGCTGTCTTTAACCTTTTTCTAATGAGCTGAACTTTCTCCATGGCCTCATAAACCAAATCTAGTCTAATAAAGGTTGCTTCACCTACGTCAAACCAACAAACTGATGACTTGCATCTACGCCCATAAAGCACCTCATATGGGGTAATCTGAATACTGGAGTTATTGTAGGCGAACTCTATGAGAGATAGGTGATCATCCCAACTACCCTTGAAATCAATGACGAAAGCCATCAACATATCCTCTAAGGTCTGAATGGTATGCTCTGCCTGACCATCCATCTGTGGATGAAATGTTGTGCTGAGATTTACCTGAGTACCAAGACCTTTCTGAAAAGACTTCCAGAAATGAGATGTAAACTGAGGGCTCCTATCTAAGATGATAGACAAGGGAACCCCATACAACCTAACTATATCTGTGACGTAGAGTCTGGCATACTCCTCTACTGAATTTTTAGTCTTAACTGCTAGGAAATGGGTTGACTTGGTCATCCTATCCATAATCACCCAAATGGAGTCGTATTATCTGTGAGTACGAGGTAAACCTATTGAAATCCATGTTGATCACTTCCCACTTCCAAGTAGGAATGCTAATATCCTGAGTCACACATCCTGGTTTATGATGTTCAATCTTAACTTGCTAACAATTGGGTCACTTTGCTACAAAATCTGTAATGTCCCTCTTCATGTCGTTCCACCAATAGACTTCCCGCAGATCACTGTACATTTTAATGGCACCGGGATGAATGGATTATCTGGAACTATGGGCTTCTGTGAGGATCTGCTGTCTCAACTCATCCACATTAGGAACACATAAGCCACCCTGGTAACGAAGAACAACATCTCCTTCTTGGGAGAAATCTTGTACCATTTGCTGATGAACTGCACCTTTCAACTGAAGCAATATGGGATCATTTTCTTGTTTCTCTTTCACTTCCACTACCAAAGAAGATTCTGACCCATTTTGGACTATCACACCACCATCTATCATACCCATGAGGCAAACTCCTAGGCGAGCAAGCCTATGAACATCCTTGAATAACTCTTTCTTTTCTTCCTCAATATGGGACACACTACCCATGGACAGACTGCTGAGGGTATCAGCCACTACATTGGCCTTACCCGGATGGTAGATCACATTCATATCATAATCCTTGAGGAACTCAAGACATTTTCTCTGATGAAGATTCAAATCTTTCTGGGTGAACACATATGGAAGGCTCTTATGGTTTGTAAACACATTAACATGAACACCATATACATAGTATCTCCAGATCTTTAGGAAAAATACAACTGCTGCAAGCTCAAGGTCATGAGTCGAGTAATTTTTTTCATGAATCTTAAGCTATCTAGATGCATAAGATATAACCTTACCACGCTGCATCAAAACAAAATCCAAACTATCTCTGGAAGTATCACAATATACCACGAAATCATCCATACCCTCTGGCAAAGTTAGAACGGGAAATGTAGTCAACCTGGTCTTCAACTCTAGGAAACTCTTCTCACAATTATTTGACCATTGAAACTTAACCTTTTTCTGGGTAAACTTGGTCAATAGGGCAGCTATGGAAGAAAATCCTTCAACAAACCTCCACTAATAACCAGCCAAACCCAAGAAACTTCTGATGTCTGTCGGAGAGGTGGGTCTGGGCCAGTTCTTCACTACCTCAATGTTTTGAGAATCAACTCGGATGCCCTCACTAGACACCATATGACCAAGAAAAGCAACTGACTATATCCAAAATTCACTCTTACTTAACTTGTCAAACAACTGGCGATCTTTGAGAGTCTGCAACACCACTTCCAAGTGGCTCTTCCTTGCTACGAGAATATATGAGTATATCATTGATGAAGAAAATGACGAATAAGTCTATATACTGCTTGAACACTCTATTCATCAAATCCATAAAAGCTGCTGGAGCATTCATTAATCCAAATGACATAACTGTGAATTCGTAATGACCATACCGAGTTCTAAAGGTTGTCTTCGAAATGTCATAGTTTCTGACTCTAAGTTGATGATAGTCTGATCTGAGGTCTATCTTAGAGAAGCAACTAGCACCCTGAAACTGGTCGAACAAGTCATCAATCCTGGGAATGGGATACTTATTTTTTATCGTGACCTTGTTCAACTGACGATAGTTGATGCACATCCTGAGAGAACCATCTTACTTACGCATGAACAATACTGGAGCACCCCATGGAGAGATGTTGGGTCTGATGAAGCCCTTATCTAGAAGGTATTTCAACTGTTCCTTCAATTCCTTAAGCTCAGCTGGAGCTATTTTGTAAGGAGTAATTGAGATGGACTGGGTATTTGGAAGGAGATCTATTCCGAAGTCGATTTCCCTTTCGGGAGGAACTCCGGGAAGATCTTCAGGAAACACTTATGGGAACTCATTTATGACTGGTACTGACTCAAAAGTTTGGCTTTTGGAGTTTGAATCCTTAATCTGAAGGTAAGAGATGAATCGACCTACAGGAACTGAGGTACTACCTTTCCACTCTAAGACTGTCTCATTTGAAAAATGAAACCAAACGATCTTAGTTATGCAATCAACTGAGGCATGACAGGAATGTAACCAATCCATTCCTAGAATTATATCAAAGTTAGTCATTTCTAACTCTACAAGATTGGCTGAGGTGCCCTTTTGGGAAACTGTGACAAGGCGACTTCTGTATACCCATCTAGTTATAACTAGATCACCAACTGGAGTAGAGACTTAAAAAGGGTTCTGGGTGGACATCTAGACTGACACTGAAATTTACTACTATATAACGAGTTACAAAGGAAAGTGTAGCCCCTGGGTCTAACAATGCATAAACACTCATATCATTCTGCTTCAGATTGATGACCTCTTGGACCTTGGCTTCCCTGAGCTTAAGTGGAAAAAACCTATCTAGAAATGCAGTCTTGAAGTGGTTCCATGTCACTAGACCTGCATTAGCACAACGGGATTCCTTCCACTGCTGGTACCAAGTGTACACTCCTTTCATTTGGTAAGCGACTAAGTCTGCACTCTCGACCAGAGTGACACATATAATCTCTATCACTTTCTGAATGTCGCCAAGAAACTAGCGTGGCTCCTCTTCTGACTTGGACCCATGAAACTCTGGAGGGTTCATCCGAGTGAAGTCTCAGATTCTAGCTACAGCAGTATTGGTCTGAGGTGGAGCTGGTGCCACCGCCTGTAGTTGACCTGTGCGGTCATGGCCTGAGCAAGCACTTGAAATGCAGCCCTGAATTTAGCATGGGTAACTTTCTCATTCAGAGGGTCTACCGGAGCTGCTGGTGCCGGCTGATTCCTTGCTTTGGCTCTTCTGGGAGGCATTTTTCTGAAATTCCAAGAGCACGAGTTAGAAGGATATTAAATAGAGTTCATACTTGTTGACACCCAATTTTTACCCTTCACTATTTGATTAATTATCGAGCTTTTAGATTTTAAACAACTTTAAATAATTAACTTTGTAATTAAAAGAATTTTTCAAAATTAATTTTGGAGAATATTCTGTAATCTTCATGAATAAACATACGTCTACTATATTTATAATACATATATATAGATGTATATTATTTTGGGAATTTCAATAGTTATTCAAAGGTTTTTTCTGAAATTATTTCAAAACATTTTTAAAACTGTCTATTTTGGTCAAAAATAATTCAAACGGGAATTAAATTGTAAAATTGACATATGATTAAATATGATAGCAAATAAATTATTTTAGTTGTTTTAAAATAATAAAAGCTCGATTAAATTAATCGTATTTAGTTTGTCCCTATTCCAATTACGGCCTAATTTCTTTTGAATTAATTCAATTAGGTATGATTTTGCTACAATCTTAATGATTGGCTAAAATTTAAATCAATTTGGTTATCAATTTGACCAAATTTGGCCACATTTTAACAGCAAAGTGGCCAAATCCTTAACCCACCATGTCATTCCCCTCCATGTTTCAATAGGCCCAACAATAACAAAACTCAACTCTCCCCAGCCCACCTTTATTTCCCCATACCCGGCCCACATTAACACTCCCTATACTCTTTCTTTCCCTCCTCTAAACATAACACAAAACAAACGACCCCTTATCCCCCCCCCCTCTCTCTCCATTTGTTCAACACAAATGACACAAACGACAACAACAACAACCCAATACATCCGTCCGTCAAAACCCAGCCAAACGAGAACCAAAAACTCCACCTCAGCAACTCCAAACGAAGCCCAAATCAAAAAATCATCACACCTCCACCCAATTTCCCCTCACCTCCATTTGTTCATACGAATGTCAAGCTGTCTAGGTTCTAAAAGAACCTGGAAATCATCTGGGTGGCCTCTCAAGTGTTCCTCATCCCTGAAATCGCGGCGGATGATCCTCAAATTATTGGTGTGTGATCGATTTCGTACCACCAAGGTACAAATGTGGCCTCATCAGGAGGATTTTTATTTTGGGAATTTAAATCCCTCAAGTTTTATCCGAAAATCCCCAAATGTTCCCCCTATTTCCCACCCATTGGAAAACCCTAAATCCTCTCCTATATAAACCCCTCATTCTCATTGTGAAGGAGGTGAGTTTTTGGATAGCAAAAATCTTTGAGGGTCTTTTTCTCTGATTTTTGGAGAAATCTGAGAACTCAAGTTGAAAGAAAGCAAGAATCATTATTATATTTGAGAGTATTCTGGTGTTTACTGCATTTTCAAAAAGAAAACTGGAGTTTCATCGGAAGGTCCTCAAAAATCTTGACTCATCGTTCCAGTCTTGCTGCCCAAGAACAGTAAAACATACACCTTTCCTTTAGTTTCCTTTTACTTTAGTAGAGTGGCAATTTTAGAATGGTTTGGACTAGTCTTGTTTGAATTTGTTTGCCTACTGTGATGGGGAATGGAGGATGTGTTGACACAAAATTTTTACCCTCCAATATTCGATTAATTATTGAGCTTTTAGATTTTGAACAATTTTAAATAATTAATTAACAAAAAATTTCAAAATTAATTCCGAAGAGTACTCTATAATCTTCATGAATAAGCATACATCTACATATATACATATATTCATAATATATATAGATGTATATTGTTTCGAGAATTTTAGTAGATATTCAAAGGATTTTTCCAAAATTATTTCAAAATGTTTAAAAAACTGCCTATTTTGATCAAAAGTAATTCAAATGGGAATTAAATTGTGAAATTGGTGTTTTATAAACACGTGATCAAATATGATAGCAAATTAATTATTTTAGTTATTTTTAAAATAATAAAAGCTCAGTTAAATTAATCGTATTTTAGTTTGTCCCTATTCCAATTACGGCCTAAATTCATTTGAATTAATTCAATTAGGTCCAATTTTGGCTACAATTTCAATATTGTGGCTGTATTTTATATCAATTTGGTTATCTCCTAAATTTAAAAGTGGCCACATTTTGCAAAATATGGCCACATCTTAAACCAAATTATACTTCTCCTCTCACATCTTTGTTTTAGCCAACATTTAGGCTCAAAACAAATCCCCAACCCGCCTAAGACCACCTTCCAACTTTCCTGACCTGGCCCACGCCTCTCACTTATCACCCTTTCTCTTTCTTTCACTCAATACACGCTCAAAACCAAATGTCCCCCTATCTCTCTCTCTCTTCGTTTGTTCCACAGATGACAACAACAAGAACAACCCAGAAACCCCCTTCGTTAAACAGTACCAAACGACCACCAAAAGCTATCAACGACTTCCAAATTTCCAAAAAAAAATGTTACCCCTCTATTTGTTCGTACAAAGGTCGAGCTGTCCTGGTTCTAGAAGAACCTAGAAATCGACAGATGGCGCCTCAAACATTATCCTTCTGTGATATATGGTGGAAATCTCTCAAATGAGTGGCCATTTATCAAAATCGTACCCCTCAAGTACAAACGTGGCCTCATCAGGTGAATTGTTGAATTTGGATTTCAAAATCCCAAGTTCTATCCAAAAAATCTCAGAAATATCCCCCCCCCCAATTTCCACCCATTGGAAACCCTAGATTTCCCCTTATATAACCCCCCCCCCCCTCCTCTCTCTCTCATTGATTAAGGGTGTTCTTTTGGGTAGAAAAGTCTTGGAGAGTCCTTTTCTCTGACTTTGGGGAAACCTGAAAAACTATACTATTTTTGCTGAGATTTTCTTGACAATTTCATGGGTTCTCTCTCTTGTTTGTTTGGAATTTCTCTTGTTGTTTGGAAACCAAGAGTCCTCAAGTTCGTCAGAAAGTCATCGAAAAACTCAATTCACCTCATCCCAATTTTGCTTTCCAGGAAAAGGTAAACTTCTCCTTTTTCTCATTTTTTTAGTTTTCGTTGTGATTAGCCAACTGTAGAGATTTAAATGTGTTGGGTATTATTTATTTTTTTGAGTTGATGATTTGTCCCTGTTGTTGCTAAATTAGCTATTTTGCTTCTTGTGGTGTTAAAGGTTTTTCTTTTTCTAATAATTGGTCACTATTCTCGGGACGTTTGATTAAGGAAATGGTGAGTTGAATTGTGGAGGTGATTGAGCTCAGGGGAAGCTTTGAACTCACAGGTTTGGCTTCTCCCAAGTGCTCTCATACTTGCAGATCCTCATTCTTTCCCACTTGTTGTTAATGGTTCTAAGAATGTGTAATTCGAGTTCAGTCTATTGTGATGACCCTTCCGGTCATCTTTGCATTTTCGCATTTATTTCACTATTAGAGCCTTCTTGTAGCGGCCCCAAGTCATTTATGGCTTGCTGGGACCGGTAGTTCGGTGCCCTGGTCGTTCGTTTGGCCGTTTTGGCCGTTTGCCTATTTTAGAGCTTAAACTTAGAATATCATTGACTTTGGTCAACATTCTTAGCTAACGTGCTCGGAATTGAATTCTGAAAGTTTCGTTAGCTCCGGAGCGATGAGTTTGGTCTAGTTGGGGTTTGTGTTGTTTTCTCAGTTTTCAGGCCATTTAGAACAAAAAGTGTACCTTTGGGTGACTTTCGATGATCGGAGTGTCGGATTCAAAATTCAATGATTCCATCAGCTTCGAAATGTTGAGTTTGGGCTAGGAAGATGGTTGGTTTGGATTTTGGGTGAGTCGGACTCATTTTGAGCCTTTGAGTTCCTTTTCGTTAGTGTTGACTTGGGTCAACATTTCTCCGAAACAACCTCGTATGTAAGTTCTATCGATTTCGTTGAGTCCGTAACGTCGTTTCCACTCTATTGGCACTATTGGTTTTTGAATATCAGTTTTCGATTGTGCACGAAATGCCCCGTCGAGTTTTCTAAAAAGTGCAAAAAATCAGCTGCGGACAACAGCTATTTATTGTTGTCATTTCTTTTTTTCCAGCCCTTCTCCTCACTTTTCTCACTCTAAAACTCAAAATTCCCTACACCAAAATTGCTCTTGATCATTTCTAATCCTTGGGGAATCAATTGCTTATGGATTTTCCGTGTTTTTTCGATTCTTGGTAAGTCATCTTCCCCACTTGTCCTTTTAGCTTCCCTTGGATTTTTTTAATTTCCTCAATTGTTGCTCCTACTAAAGCTTGGAAATTCTTATGTAGTGTCTGCCCCTAGCTCGTGCATGCTTCGTGGAAGTAAAGGATTGTCCGTCTCGGCTTGAAATTCCATCTTTGTGGTAAGTAATTCTTGACTGATTTCCATTTTTATTTTCGAAATTTCCATTCTTTAATCTCCAACTTGGGTGGGCTGTTTTGGTGCCCTTCCCTTGTCCAATTGTGCTCAAATTTGGAGAATGCCTTATTGGCATCGTTGGGGTCATTGTGGTTCTTTTCATTTTTGGTTTCTGGTTGCGGGCATGCTTTTGACCCGGATATCAACCCAGCTACAATTGAAGCAATATGGGTATCGTTAGACTCGTCTTAACATTTTATTCATGAATTTGATAGTTTGATTCTCATTCGGAGCTTCTCAGAGCAGCTCGGCCTTGGATATCTTAATTCCCGCAGCTTCTCATCAGACGACAAGTAGGTTACAGCTTAACTCCCTAGACTTTGCATATATCGGGTAAAATTGTACTAGTTGGCATCCTTGGGTTGGGTTATTAAGTTGGTACCACAGACCTTGACCGCTTTTTCATGATTCGTCCTATTTATTTCCTCCGTTGTGTGTAGTATTCCTATTAGTTGATATATTTATTACCCTTGTGACACCGTGAAGTCTTGTTGACTCTGGAACATAGAAGGTGGGATTATTGGGAATGTCCGCGAGTCCCGGACATAGAAATATCCTTCTAGGCTGGTTATGCTTGCTGAGTAGCTTCGGAGCCTGTGCAGGGCCGTTAGGTTGATTGTGAGCTACCGGGCAGCAATTTGGGTTGATCATATCATTTCCATGCATATAAAGAGGTTTTTCCATGTTTTATTACATTTTTTGGCTTCGGGCCTTCAAATACTGATTTTCTAAACCTTGCATGGCCCCGAGGGCCCATTTTTGATGAAATTGGAATTAGAAATGATTTGACTTGATACGTGGATCTTCTTGGGGTAAAAGAAGGTTAAAAATATGGTTTTATCATGATTTATCACTATTGCTAGACTCAATCGGGTGAGAGTGCTAGCTGAGTTTTCTTACTAATTTGAAATGATATTAGGCTCGGCCGGGTCGAGCATCTGAGATGTTTTTACTACTGTTTTAGACCCGATTGTGCCCGAGCACCCTTGGAAGGGTTTTTGAGACATCTTTTTAACTTTTTTAGTCCTAGACAGGGTCTCAGCATGCATATTTGATACTTAGCCACTAGCTTGAACCTGGACTCGATTCTAGAGGACACGTTTTGATTTTGAGTTTTAGTATGGGGTCCGGGACCTCCATAAATCTTGCTTCTCTGGGCCTAAGGCTTTGGGTTGCGTGTGCCGGGGGGAAGGGTATACGGTGTAGTAGAGGTATATGGGTTGTGTCCTTCCATAGAACCTGCCTGCTAGGCCCGATTGACACCGGAGGAGGTACATACAGAGGTTCTATTTCACCCCGAGGTTTTCATGCATCATATCATCCATTGTTTGAGATACCACCCTTGTTTTCTATTTGTTGATTGTACGCTATATTAGTATGGGATTCCGGAAGGTTTGTTTTCACTTGATCGTGTTCCTCAGTTGTATGGGCGGCCATGGTACTGTAGGTAGACTCTTTTTACTTTATTCCGATATTGTTCCCTATTACGGTTGAGTATGAGCATGATTACTGTGAGGTGGTGAGTTCCTGGATTGAGTTTTGTATGAATTTATTGGGTATTAATTCCTGAATGTCGAGCATGCCTACCTTTATTCTTTTCTCCCTTTTTCCTTATGCTTGAGGGTACCGGTATACCACCCATTTCTAGAACTTATTCTTATATATAGTATTTTTACAAGGATCCCCGGTGCGTTGTCCTTACTTTCACCTGTGCCTGTTGTGTGTATATATTATATATGCTAGCCTTATATGTTATTTATGTTGTCTTCCCTCTGGGCTAGCTCCTGCGTGCTAATCGTTGAATTTTGTGACTGTTTGTTCCTACTCTGCCTGCTATTGCTCTTTTACTTTATATGTGCCCAGTCGGCCTATGATACCTACTGGGTACCTTATGTTTCGCATTTAGTGCTCACCCTACCCTCTGAATCTTTTTATGTAGATCCTAGCATGGGCCATCACCTTTAGCGCGTCGGAGACTTGTGCGGGGTGCAGTTTTTGGATTATCCATACTGAGGGTGAGCTCTTGGCGTTCAGAGCTTGACTTCAGTTATCCTTGGTGTATTTTGTACTCTTATAATTTTGGAGACATTGTGTATATATGACTTTTGGACCTTTATACTTCTGATGTAATTCGGCTCTTATACGCTTGATACCAGGTTTTGGGTTGGTTTAGATTCCGCTTGTTTATATCTCTCTTGTATATATTTTCTTCTCATTATGCCCTTGCTTCTGCTTATGTATCAAATCTTTCGCTTAAACTGTTAGAATGTAGCCCATTACTAACCGTTCTGAACTACAGGGATTGGTTTGCCTACTTGGGGGTTGTAGGTGCCATCATGACCGAGAAATCAGGTTGTGATAGTTGTTTTTGCATATCATGGAGAGAATTTGATTGGTAGTTGGTTTCCTTATATGTCATTTTCTTTCAAAGTATTTGATGAAATGTTAAGTGAACTTTATAGTATTCAAAATATGAGTTCATAGTTATTCAAGGTAGCCCTGTTCGGCACCCATTTGGTACAGAACCTTATTTGTTAAGTTGTTGCCTAAAGAAACATGTATTTAGCCACCACTTCAAAAAAAACATGCATATCTGAGACTTAGCCACTGTAAAGAAACATGCATATTTGAGACTTAGCCACTGGCTTGAACCTGGACTCGATTCTAGAGGACACGTTTTGATGTCGCATTTGGTGCTCACCCTACCCTCTGAATCTTCTGGTGCAGATCCTAGCATGGGCCATCACTGTTAGCGCGTCGGAGACTTGTGCAGGGTGCAGTTTTTGGATTATCCAGACTGAGGGTTAGCTCTTGGCGTTCAGAGCTTGACTTCAGTTATCCTTGGTGTATTTTGTGCTCTTATAATTTCGGAGACATTGTGTATATATGACTTTTGGACCTTTGTACTCCTGATGTAATTCGGATCTTATATGCTTGATACCAGGTTTTGGGTTGGTTTAGATTTTGCTTGATTATATCTCTCGTGTATATATTTTCTTCTCATTATGCCCTTGCTTTCGCTTATGTATCGAATCTTTCGCTTAAACTGTTAGAAGGTAGCCCATTACTAACCGTTCTGAACTACGGGGATTGGTTTGCCTACTTGGGGGTTGTAGGTGCCATCATGACCAAGAAATCGGGTTGTGATAGTTGTTTTTGCATATCATGGAGAGAATTTGATTGGTAGTTGGTTTCCTAATATGTCGTTTTCTTTCAAAGTATTTGATGAAATGTTAAGTGCACTTTATAGTATTCAAAATATGAGTTCATAGTTATTCAAGGTAGCCCATGTTCTGCACCCATTTGGTACAGAACCTTGTTTGTTGCGTTGTTACCTAAAGAAACATGTATTTAGCCACCACTTCAAAAAAAACATGCATATTTCAGACTTAGCCACTGTAAAGAAACATGCATATTTGAGACTTAGCCACTGGCTTGAACCTGGACTCGATTCTAGAGGACACATTTTGATTTCGCATTTGGTGCTCACCCTACCCTCTGAATCTTCTGGTGCCGATCCTAGCATGGGCAATCACCGTTTGTGCGTCGGAGACTTGTGCGGGGTGCAGTTTTTGGATTACCCAGACTGAGGGTGAGCTCTTGGCGTTCAGAGCTTGACTTCAGTTATCCTTGGTGTATTTTGTACTCTTATAATTTTGGACACATTGTGTATATATGACTTTTGGACCTTTGTACTCCTGATGTAATTCGGCTCTTATACGCTTGATATCAGGTTTTGGGTTGGTTTAGATTCCCCTTCTATATATCTCTCTTGTATCTATTTTCTTCTCATTATGCCCTTGCTTCCGCTTATATATCGAATCTTCCGCTTAAACTGTTAGAAGATAGCCCGTTACTAACTGTTCTGAGATACAGGGATTGGTTTGCCTACTTGGGGGTTGTAGGTGCCATCATGACCGAGAAATCAGGTTGTGATAGCTGTTTTTGCAAATCATGGAGATAATTTGATTGGTAGTTGGTTTCCTTAAATGTCGTTTTCTTTCAAAGTATTTGATGAAATGTTAAGTGCACTTTATAGTATTCAAAATATGAGTTTCATAGTTATTCAAGGTAGCCCATGTTCTTCACCCATTTGGTACAGAACCTTGTTTGTTGCGTTGTTGCCTAAAGAAACATGTATTTAGCCACCACTTCAAAAAAAACATGCATATTTGAGGCTTAGCCACTGTAAAGAAACATGCATATTTGAGACTTAGCCACTGGCTTGAACCTGGACTAAATTCTAGAGGACACGTTTTGATTTCGCATTTGGTGCTCACCCAACCCTCTGAATCTTTTGGTGCAGATCCTAGCATGGGCCATCACCATTAGCGCGTCGGAGACTTGTGCGGGGTGCAGGTTTTGGATTATGCAGACTGAGGGTGAGCTCTTGGCGTTCAGAGCTTGACTTCAATTATCCTTGGTGTATTTTGTACTCTTATAATTTCGGAGACATTGTGTATATATGACTTTTGGACCTTTGTACTCCTGATGTAATTCGGCTCTTATACGCTTGATACCAGGTTTTGGGTTGGTTTAGATTCCGCTTGTTTATATCTCTTGTATCTATTTTCTTCTCATTATGCCCTTGCTTCCGCTTATGTATCAAATCTTTTGCTTAAACTGTTAGAAGGTATCCCATTACTAACTGTTCTGAGCTACGAGGATTGGTTTGCCTACTTGAGGGTTGTAGGTGCCATCATGACCGAGAAATCGGGTTGTGATAGCTGTTTTTGCATATCATAGAGAGAATTTGATTGGTAGTTGGTTTCCTTATATGTCGTTTTCTTTCAAAGTATTTGATGATATGTTAAGTGCACTTTATAGTATTCAAAATATGAGTTCATAGTTATTCAAGGTAGCCCATGTTCTGCACCCATTTGGTACAGAACCTTGTTTGTTGTGTTGTTGCCTAAAGAAACATGTATTTAGCCACCACTTCAAAAAAAACATGCATATTTGAGACTTAGCCACATGTAAAGAAACATGCATATTTGAGACTTAGCCACTGGCTTGAACCTGGACTCGATTCTAGAGGACACGTTTTGATTTTGAGTTTTAGTATGGGGTCCGGGACCTCCATGGACCTTGCTGCTCCGGGTCTGAGGCATTGGGTTGCATGTGCCGAGGGGAAGGGTATACGGTGGAGTAGAGGTATACGGGTTGTGTCCTTCCATGGAACCTGCCTGTTGGGCCCGATTGACACCGGAGGAGGTACATACAAAGGTTCTATTTCACCCCGAGGTTTTCATGCATCATATCATCCATTGTTTGAGATACCACCCTTGTTTGCTATTTGTTGATTGTATGCTCCGGTAGTATGGGATGCCGGAGGGTTTTTTTCACTTAAATGTGTTACTCGGTTGTATGGGCGGCCGAGGGACTATAGGTAGACTCTTGTTACTTTATTCTTATATTGTTCCCTATTACGGTTGAGTATGAGCATGATTACTGTGAGGTGGTGAGTTCCTGGATTGAGTATTGTACGACTTGGTTGGGTATTAATTCATGTATGTCGAGCATGTCTACCTTTATTCTTCTCTCTCTTTTTCCTTATACTTGAGGGTACCGGTATACCGCCCATTTCTAGAACTTTTTCTTATATATATTATATTTGCAAGGATCCTAGGTGCGTTGTCCTTACTTTCACATGTTCCTGTTATATGTATATATTCTATATGCTAGCCTTATATGTTGTTTTTGTTGTCTTCCCTCTGGGCTAGCTCCTGTGTGCTTATCGTTGAATTCTATGACTGTTTGTTCCTACTCTGCCCTCTATTGCTCTTTTAGTTTATATGTGCCCAGTCGGCCTATGATACCTACTAGGTACCTTATGCTTTGCATTTGGTTCTCACCCTACCCTCTGCATCTTCTGGTGCAGATTCTAGCGTGGATCATCGTCGTTAGTGCGTTAGAGACTCGTGCGGGGTGCAGTTTTTGGATCATCCAGGCTGAGGGTGAGATTTTGAAGTTTAGATCTTGATTTCAATTATCCTTGGTGTATTTTGTACTCTTATAGTTTTTGAGACATTGTGTATATATGACTTTTGGACCTTTGTACTCCTGATGTAGTTCGGCTCTCATACGCTTGATACCAGGTTTTGGGTTGGTTTAGATTCCACTTGTTTATATCTCTCTTGTATCTATTTTCTTCTCATTATGCCCTTGCTCCCTCTTATGTATCGAATCTCTCGCTTAAACTGTTAAAAGGTAGCCCATTACTAACCATTCTGGGCTACAGGAATTGGTTTGCCTACTAGAAGGGTTGTAGGTGCCATCATTACCGAGAAATCGGGTCGTGACAGCTTGGTATCAGAGCTCTAGGTTCACCGGTGTCATTGGTATAGGAGCCAATGTCTAGTAGATTCCAGCGGATCGGGGCGAAGATGTCCGTACTCCATCTTCGGGAGGCTATAGTGACATCTTAGTAAAATGGACTGTTCTTGTTCCTCTTTCATGCATAGTATCCTTGAAAGTTTCTAGAAATCTCACTTATTCTGGTTCACTCTTCCACAGATGGTTTGTATGAGATCTTCAGCTTCTGGCGGAGGAGAGCCTCCTACCCCTGCAACTCCGACTCTAACCAGGGGCTGGGGTGGTCTTCGGGGTAGAGGTAGGGGTCGAGGGCGTCCCAGAGCAGCTGCACATGCTAGAGTTGCTAGAGTTGATATAGAGCCTGAGTATGACTACGAGCCAGAGTTAGCTCCAGAGTAGCAGCATGTGGGCCCGAGGATAGCCCAGGCATCACCATCTCCAGTACTAGTTCCAGCATCAGTTTTTGTGCTAGCTTCAGCCCTAGTTCAGTCTTCAGATATTCGGGGTTTGTTACTTTAGCTATTGGGTATGATTGGGGAGAATCCTTCTGAGACAGCCCAGACATCTGCTCAGGGGGCAGCCCTGGGTGTTCAGAGTTTAGGAGCGCAGCCTGCTACTATGGCCCTCCTTGCTGAGGTTGTTCTAGTTCCATCAGTTGCCCAGCCTCTTGCTCCTCACCCTACTATGACAGAGACGGAGCAGAAGGCCTTGGGTAGGTTTATGAGATTGGCACCGCTGATATTCGCTGGTACATCGGGTTAGGACCCACATGACTTTATCACTAACTGCGAGGAGATGTTGCACCATTTGGGATTATTAGAGACTCATGGGGTTAGCTATACTTCATATCAGGTGGAAGGTCCAGTGAAGTTATGGTGGAGGGCACAGGTTGCTTGCAGGTCTTCTACATTACCTCTCTTGACCTGGTCTGAGTTTTATGAGGCCTTTATGGCCAAGTTCTTGCCGCAAAGCGACCGAGAGCGTCAGAGGGAGAAGTTCACTAGACTTTATCATGATACCATGACCGTCTCAGAGTATGAGACTCGGTTTTATCAGCTTGCTCCATTTGGAGCCATGATTATGCCTACTGAGGCCGACAGAGTCCGTAGATTTGTTTGAGGGCTACGGAGAGAGTTCAGAGAGCCTACAAAGATACTAGTTGCTAGCAGTCGGTCATTCCAAGCCATTACAGACTATGCCCGCACAGTTAAGGATTCGCGTCATCATGACACCGGGTCCAGAGATAAGAGGCCTCGACATCAGGGTGGTTACAGTGGTTTTAGGCATAGTGGTAGAGGTTCAGGCCAGTGGGGCCAAGGTTATCAGCCGCAACAGCATCAGGGTCAGTCTAACTGACCGGTACAAACGTCACTTTAGGCTTCTGGTTCTCAGTTTGAGAAGGGTCAGGGCAGTCAGCGAGGTCATAGTGGCCAGCCATCGAGAGGTATAGATTTTGGAGCATCAGGCCGTGGTGGCCATTTGGGTTCTGATGGTTCATCCCGAACGAGTAGGTCATTAGGGGCTTGCTATACTTATGGTATGGTTGGTCACTTTGCTAGAGACTGCCCCCAGAAGGGTACAGTTCAGCCAGCTGAGCCGCTTCGAGCAATTTGGCCTCTGGCTAGAGGAGGTGGTGCCCCATGTGGCAGAGCAGGTGGTAGGGATGGCGGTTGGGTCGGTGGATTTCGTCGTCAGTTCTATGTGGTCCCTGGGAGATCGGAGGCAGAGGCCTCAGATGCTGTGATCACAGGTATAATTTATGTATGCTGTCAGCTAGCTTATGTTTTGTTTGATCCTGTATCCACTTGTTCTTATATATCTGCCTACTTTCTGCCTTGTTTGGGGTTGTCTAGTGAGCCATTGTCTATTCCTGTTTCTGTTTTGACCCCAGTAAGAGATTTTTTAGTAGTGGATCATATTGTGAGATCCTGTGTGATATTTGTTGGTGATTTGGACACTTGGGCTGACTTGATGATACTTGATATATTGGATTTTGATTTGATACTGGGCATAGACGGGTTATTCCCTCACCGTGCATTTTTGAATTGCTATGCCAAGACCATTACCATAGCCGTGCCCGGTGTATCCCACGTTGTGTGGCAGGGTTCTGTTAGCCATGCACCGTCTAGGATCATTTCTTGTCTTCAAGCTAGAAAGATGATATCATGTGGGTGTTTATCTTATCTAGCATATGTCCGAGATGCTAGTGCTAACCCTACGTCTCTTGAGTCTGTTCCTGTGGTTAGAACTTCCTAGATGTGTTTCCTACTGACCTGCCAGGCCTTCCACCTGAGAGGGATATTGATTTTGCCATTGAGTTAGAGCCAGGGACCAGGCCCATTTTTATTTCTCACTACCGTATGGCCCCTGCTGAGTTAAGAGAGCTTAAGAAGCAGCTCCAGGATTTGTTAGCTAAGGGGTTTATTAGATCGAGTGTGTCTCCTTGGGGTTCTCCTGTTCTCTTTGTTAAGAAGAAGGATGGGTCGATACGGATGTGTATTAATTATCGGCAGCTGAATAAGGTGACTGTGAAGAATAGGTATGTGATGCCCAGGATTGATGACTTATTTGATCAGCTTCAGGGTTCCATCGTGTTTTCTAAGATTGGTTTGAGGTCCGGCTACCATTAGTTGCGGATTAGGGCAGAGGACATCCCTAAGACAGCATTCAAGACATGTTATGGCCACTATGAGTTCCTGGTTATGTCTTTTGGGTTGACTAATGCCCCCGCAGCCTTCATGGACTTGATGCATATGGTGCTTATCCCATACCTGGGTTTGTTCATGATAGTCTTCATTGATGACATTCTGGTATACTTCTGGAGTAGAGACGAGCATGAGCAACACTTGAAGATTGTACTTTAGACTTTGAGAGATCATCAACTTTATGCCAAGTTCTCAAAGTATGAGTTTTGGTTAGAGTCAGTTGCATTCCTAGGGCACGTAGTGTCTATGGATGGGATTAGAGTTAATTCGGGTAAGATTTCTGCAGTTCGTGATTGGCCTAGACCTACTACTCCTTCCAAGGTTTGTAGCTTTGTTGGGTTAGCCGAGTATTACAGATGGTTCGTGATAACGCCCAAACTACACCTCGAATTAACGAAGCGTAAGCGGTCGTATTCAAATATAGAACCCAACTAGGTTGGGGTCGAATCCCACAGGGAATATGGTGAGAATTAAGTCGTTAGTGAATTAGATAACTAATAGTCAATAGTTTCCGGAAAAGGGGGGGTTTTGTGTAAACAAAACGAACAATTAACGTATGAATGATAATCAATAGGAGAGATAACTAGGGAAGTGTTTACCATGGCGTTGGTAACAATGTCGATTCTAGGCTTAACCGGGTTCTTTCTATATGTGTGTCACGATGTGATTGAATTAATGGTATCGTCTAAACGTCTCTCGACCAAATAGACGAATTTCCTTTTCTCTTCTCTCGATCTCAAAAAGGTGTGCTTTTTAGATTTCAATCCTAAACATCAAGTAGATTAATCTAGTTACAGCATCAATCATTAAACGAGAGTTAGTAGTCTCGAATCCTTGTTGTTAATCAAGTTTCCCGGTTTTAATCTCTTTACTCAAGCAAATTAAACCTAGGCATGTTCTAATGTTTGCAACCACTAGAAAACGTTAAATAACGAATGATTAACAACGTGACAACATACATATTGAACCCGTCGCTACCCGGAATCTATATCGCTACCTTAGCCATGGCTCCCACAACCCTAGTTGTGGGAGGTTTAGTTACTCATGCTAGTAGAAGAATAAAAAAGAGTCATATGCATAATAAAGAAAAGAAATCCTTACAATGTATTGAGAACAATCTTTAATTATTCCAAGAACAAGAAACCAAAGATCCCAAGAACGAATCAAGAACAAGATTTAGGAGAAGGAAACCGTGTGTAGCGCGTTTCCTCTCTCAAAACTCGCTCAAAAACTCCTAAAACTATTGGGAGAACTATTGTATATTGAATGCATAATTAAAATAAAACTAACATAGGGTATTTATGGGAGTCTAGGAAACCAATCCCAAAAACGCTCGGATTTCGCGTCGCGGACTGCCTAAGTGTGACGGCCAGGCTGACGGACCGTCACAGGGTTGACGGACCGTCGCCTGGACCATCACCCTTAGGCAGTGGACTGCCTCACTTGCTGCCTTGGTGTGACGGTTTGGGTGATGGACCGTCACACCCTTGACGGACCGTCACCTGAACCGTCACTCTTATCCAGAATGCTCTTTTTCGCGTATTTCCTTCCGTTTCCATGTTTGTCTCCATTTCCTACAAATATAACATAAAAACATCAAAAACGACGACGGTTGCTTGAAAACGTACGATTGTTCTTAGTTAAAAGGAGTCAAAAGTGCCGTAAAATGGCGACACATCAACACCCTCAACTTAAAACGTTCGCTTGTCCTCAAGCAACATGACATAAACAAAAAACAATACGACGACTCAACTAAGAAAACAAACTCGTGTCTCTAGCAACTCATGGTCATTCATTAGTTCATTAAATCCAGCTCCCTCGTAGCACACAAATGTATGAAACACTAACTTGCAAGGATCCAAATATGTCATTCCGATATGATAGAACATTCTACATACACACGCGCAGCTATCCTAACAATCAATAGACAATACAGACATCTTGGTGCCCTCACCACAAAAAAATCCCACACACAAGATTTGGGACTAGGTAAGCGCTCACACTCACAAATGATTTCAAACAATGCACATGCGATACCATAGGCTTGCCCTTACTATTCTATTTCAGTTCTTCAGAAAGCCGCTCAGGATCACTACAGGACTTGTTTAGGCTTGTAATGAGGCTTCAGGTGCAGGTAGGATACATTTAGGGGTTAGTGACTAAGCCCTCCTTGGAACCATCGACGTCTTATTACCGCATAACTTTATTTTGCCCATCCTTCTTCACCTTTTTATTTCCTTCTCTCTAGCTATAGGTGCGACCTCTTTATCTTGACAATTCTTTTTATTACTTTTTCGATCTTTTTCATCTCTTTTTATTTTTCTTTTCTTTTCTTAGGCACACACCCGAATTTTCATTCTATTCCCAACCAATCTTCTTCATCCTCTTTTTCTTATCATTCACCTCTGTAGTAGCCACCCTCAACTTGGGCTGATTGCCTGCGTTGAGGTGCACGATGTCCATGGAAGGACCAGGGCCAAAACAGGGTTTATCTCTATAGTAGCCACCCTCAACTTAGGCTGATTGCCTGAGTTGAGGTGCACGATGTCCAAGGAAGGACCAGGGCAAAAATAGGGATTCAAAGTTAAACAGGAATGGTGACAGGTTATTGAAAGAACAAGGTCAATTATGGCTCAAACAGGGATCAAAGGGATTATTTATATTTGGACGGTCTTTTAGGTTAAGTGGACTGCATACAAAAAGGGCATGTGATCCTTTCCTAAGCAACCAAACTTCGAACTTAACAAAATAGACCGGGCAAGTTCTAGATGCATGCACAGAGTAAGAATTTATAACAATAATCTCACACACTCTTGGCACCAAGAAACTATATCGCTACCAACTATCAAACAGCCGCTCGGCTTAAGAATACTCATTCTAATCATGATCACACAATGACATCCAAAGATCCAGACAGTCAATCGTTTCAACCTAAGTGCACAACCAGAAAAATTTTAAGGGGCCTCTTTTTAGTCCACAAAATCGCCATTTATCACTATAGACACTAAAAAAAAAATTTAACTAACAACCTAAACACGCCGGTTCTACTAGATAGCACACCGGAGGGAAAAGAAATACGGCAACAAAAACCCTCGGTGGTGACTCACAGGTTTCCCCACACCCTCAACTTAGACTCATGCATTGTCCCCAATGCATCCATATGAAAGCTAAAATCTGTGAGAGAAAGGAATACCTGTGAAGTCGATATGACTCAGATTCTGGAATGATGTTGGAGACCGCCAGGGTCTCCAAAGCATGAGAACTCGATGTCCTCATCATTCAGCATAATATCGTCCTGCAGACCATTAGCATTCAGATTTTGTTGGGCCTGCAGTTCTGCAGCGAGCCTTGCTGCTTCTTGTTGTGCAGCCATATTCTGCCTTAACGTTCTAGCAAGCTCGGTGTCGTAGGGTAATGTTGATTCCCCCGAGCGCCGGGTACTTGGCATGCACAACTCTGTACCCTGTCAAAAACAAAAACAACAAACAAAAATAAAAGCAGGAAAGTATGACTAAGAGTCAAATAAACACACCAGACTTAATAAACAACCGTATTCCCCGGCAACGGCGCCACTTTTTGATAACGCCCAAACTACACCTCGAATTAACGAAGCGTAAGCGGTCGTAGTCAAATATAGAACCCAACTAGGTTGGGGTCGAATCCCACAGGGAAAATGGTGAGAATTAAGTCGTTAGTGAATTAGATAACTAATAGTCAATAGTTTTCGGAAAAGGGGGGGTTTTATGTAAACAATGCGTAAACAAAACGAACAATTAACGTATGAATGATAATCAATAGGAGAGATAACTAGGGAAGTGTTTACCATGGCGTTGGTAACAATGTCAATTCTAGGCTTAACCGGGTTCTTTCTATATGTGTGTCACGATGTGATTGAATTAATGGTATCGTCTAAACGTCTCTCGACCAAATAGACGAATTTCCTTTTCTCTTCTCTCGATCTCAAAAAGGTGTGCTTTTAGATTTCAATTCTAAACATCAAGTAGATTAATCTAGTTACAGCATCAATCATTAAACGAGAGTTAGTAGTCTCGAATCCTTGTTGTTAATCAAGTTTCCCAGTTTTAATCTCTTTACTCAAGCAAATTAAACCTAGGCATGTTCTAATGTTTGCAACCACTAGAAAACATTAAATAACGAATGATTAACAACGTGACAACATACATATTGAACCCGTCGCTACCCGGAATCTATATCGCTACCTTAGCCATGGCTCCCACAAACCTAGTTGTGGGAGGTTTAGTTACTCATGCTTGTAGAAGAATAAAAGAAAGTCATATGCATAATAAAGAAAAGAGATCCTTACAATGTAGTGAGAACAATCTTTAATTATTCCAAGAACAAGAAACCAAAGATCCCAAGAACGAATCAAGAACAAGATTTAGGAGAAGAAAACCGTGTGTAGCGCGTTTCCTCTCTCAAAACTCGCTCAAAAACTCCTAAAACTATTGGGAGAACTATTGTATATTGAATGCATAATTAAAATAAAACTAACATAGGGTATTTATAGGAGTCTAGGAAACCAATCCCAAAAACGCTCGGATTCCGCGTCGCGGACTGCCTAAGTGTGACGGCCAGGCTGACGGACCATCACAGGCTTGACGTACCGTCGCCTGGACCGTCACCCTTAGGCAGTGGACTGCCTCACTTGCTGCCTTGGTGTGACGGTTTGGGTGACGGACCGTCACACCCTTGACGGACCGTCACCTGAACCGTCACTCTTATCCAGAATGCTCTTTTTTGCGTATTTCCTTCCGTTTCCATGTTTGTCTCCATTTCCTACAAATATAACATAAAAACATCAAAAACGACGATGGTTGCTTGAAAACGTACGATTGTTCTTAATTAAAAGGAGTCGAAAGTGCCGTAAAATGGCGGCACATCAGTTCGTTAAGGGATTCTCTTCCATAGCAGCACCCTTGACTATGCTGACTAGGAAGGATGTTCCATTTCAGTGGTCCGATCAGTGCGAGGAAAGCTTCCAGAGGCTTAAGGCCTTATTGACTTCAGCTCTAGTTTTGGCTTTGCCGGTTGAGGGTTAGAGTTTCTCCATGTATTATAATGCTTTAGGGGTCGGTCTTGGTTGTGTGTTGATGCAGTAGGGTCGAGTGATAGCATATGCCTCGAGATAGCTAAAGGTTCACGAGCGCAACTACCCCACTCACGACTTGGAGTTGGCGGCGGTAGTCTTCGCGCTCAAGATCTGGAAGCACTATCTTTATGGAGTTCATTGAGAGATATTCACCTACTATCATAGTCTTCAGTGCATTACGAGTTAGCGTTAGCTGAACTCGAGGTAGAGAAGATGGATTGAGTTGCTGAAGGACTATGATTTCACTATTTTATACCATCCGGGCAAGGCAAACGTGGTAGCGGATTCCTTGAGACGGAAGGCGGTAAGTATGGGCAGCCTAGCTTCACTTTTAATTTCTGAGCGACCATTGGTCTTGGATATCCAGTCCTTGGCTAACCATTTGGTTAGGCTTGACTTATCGGATCCCAACAGAGTTCTTGCTAGTATTGAGGTTCGCTCTACTCTAGTTGATCAGATTCAGAGTCGACAATTTGACGATCAGAGTTTGTGTGACCTTCATGATCAAGTGGTTCGGGGTAAGGCCAGCCAGGCTACCTTGGGTTCTGATGGGATTTTGAGGTTGGAGGGTCGACTTTGTATTCCGAGAGTTGGTGATTTGATACAGTTGATACTCCGTGAGGCACATTATTCTAGATACTCCATTCATCCTGGTGCAACAAAGATGTATAGAGATCTGAGGCAGCTTTAATGGTGGAGTGGTATGAAGCGGGATGTGGCAGAGTTCATATCTCGGTGCTTGAACTGTCAACAGGTGAAGTTTAAGCACATGAGACCGGGTGGTTTGATGCAGTGACTTCCCATTTCTAAGTGGAAGTGGGAAGGTATTACTATGGACTTTGTTATTGGTTTTCCTCGTACTACTTGGGGGTTTGACTCCATTTGGGTGATCATTGATAGGCTGACTAAGTCAGCACATTTCTTATCGGTTCAGACTTTCTACGGGGCAGAGAGCTTAACTCTGATCTACATTCATGAGATAGTACGGTTGCACGGGGTCCCAGCTTCTATCATTTTAGATCGCGGCACTCAGTTCAAATCTCAATTCTGGAGAGCTATATAGAGGGATTTATGTATGGAGGTTCAGCTTAGTACTGCTTTCCACCCTCAGACATATGACCAGTCCGAGAGGACTATTCAGGTCCTGGAGAACATGCTTCGGGCTTCTATTCTTGACTTTGGAGGTTCATGGGATCAGTTTGTGCCATTGGTTGAGTTTGCGTATAATAATAGCTTTCATTCGAGCATTAGCATTGCACCTTTCGAGGCTTTGTATGGTAGGCATTGCAGATCGCCCATTAGTTGGTTTGATGGGTTAGAGTCCAGACTACAGGGTACAGATTTACTTAGAGATTCCTTGGACCGAGTCTGTTTGATCCAGGACAGACTTAGAGCAGCCCAGAGTAGGCAGAAGAGCTACGCTGATTGTAGACTTCATGGCTTGGAGTTCAGTGTTGGTGATCTGGTTTTCCTCCGAGTATCGCCCATGAAGGGCGTGATGAGATTTGGTTGGCATGGCAAGACTAGCCCCAGGTTTATTGGGCCGTTTGAGATTCTACAGAGGGTTCGTAGTGTTGCCTACATGTTAGCCTTGCCTCCGATAATTTCAATTGTTCACCTAATTTTCCATGTTTTGATATTACGCCGGTAGGTGCCTGATGAGTCTCATGTGTTGCATTGGGATTCGGTTCAAGTGGATGAGAGTTTATCATTTGTTGAGGAGTCGATAACTATTCTAGTCAGAGATATCAGGAGGTTGAGATCTAGGGAGATTCTGGTTTTCAAAGTGCAGTGGAGGCATCGTCTGGTCGAGGAGTCTACCTGGGAGATCGAGAGTGAGTTGCGTGCTCAGTATCCACAGTTGTTCGAGCCTTCAGGTACTCCTTTCTTCTTGACTTTCGAGGATGAAAGTCTTTTTACTAGTGGATGTTGTGATGACCCTTGCAGTCATCTTCGCATTTTCGCATTTATTGCACTGTTAGAGCCTTCCTGTAGCGGCCCCAAGTCATTTATGGCTTGCTGGGACTGGTAGTTTGGTGCCCTGGTCGTTCGTTTGGTTATTTTGGTTGTTGGCCTGTTTTAGAGCTTAAACTTAGAATATCGTTGACTTTGGTCAACAATCTTAGATAACGTACTCGAAAATTAATTCTGACAATTTTGTTAGCTCCGGAGCGATGATTTTTGTCTATTTGGACCTTTAGTTGAGGCCTGAGAACATTTGGTGTGGGGTTTGTGTTGTTTTCTCAGTTTTTAGGCTATTTGAAGCTGAAAGTGTAACTTCGGGTGACTTTTGATGATCGGAGTGTCGGATTCAAAATCCGACGATTCCATCAGCTCTGGAATGTTGAGTTTAGGCTAGGAATATGTTTGGTTTGGGTTCCGAGTGAGTCAGACTCATTTTGAGCCTTTGAGTTGCTTTTCGTTAGTGTTGACTTGGGTCAACATTTCTCCGAAATGACCTCGTATGGAATTTCCATCGATTTTGTTGAGTCCGCAACGTCGTTTACACTCTATTAGCACTATTGGTTTTTGAATATTGATTTCTAATTGTGCCCGGAATGCCCCGTCAAGTTTTCTAAACAGTGCAGAAAATCAGGTGAGGACAACAGCTATTTATTGCTGTCATTTCATTTTTTCCAGCCCTTCTCCTCACTTTTCTCACTCTAAAACTCAAAATCCTCTCCACCAAAATTGCTCTTGATCATTTCTAATCCTTGGGGAATCAATTGCTTGTGGATTTTCAGTGTTTCTTCGATTCTTGGTAAGTCATCTTCCCCACTTGTCCTTTTAGCTTCCCTTGAATTTTCTAAATTTCCTCCATTGTTGCTCCTACCAAAGCTTGAAAATTCTTATGTGGTGGTTGCCCCTAGCTCGTGCATGCTTCGTGGAAGTAAAGGATTGTCCGTCTCGGCTAAAAAATTCCATCTTTGTGGTAAGTAATTCTTTCCCAATTTCCATTTTTATTTTCAAAATTTCCATTCTTTAATCCCCAATTTGGGCGGGCTATTTTGGTGCCCTTCCCTTGTCCAATTGTGCTCAAATTTAGAGCATGCCTTCTTGGCATCGTGGTTCTTTTCATTTTTGGTTTCGAATTATGGGCCTTGTCGGCCCGCTTTTGACCCGGATATTGACCCGGCTAAAATTGTAGTAATATGGGTATCATTAGACTCCTCTTAACATTTTATTCATGAATTTGATAGTTTGATTCTCGTTCGGAGCTTTTCAGAGCAGCTCGGCCTTAGATATATCAGGTAAAATTGTAGGGTAGGTTATACTAGTTGGCATATATCAGGTAAAATTGTACTAGTTGGCATCCTTGGGTTGGGTTATTAGGTTGGTACCACAGACCTTGACCGCTTTTCCATGATTCGTCCTATTTCTTTCTTTCGTTGTGTGTAGTATTCCTATTAGTTGATATATTTATTACCCTTGTGACCCCGTAAGGTCTTGTTGACTCTGGAACACAGAAGGTGAGATTATTGGGAATGTCCGCGAGTTCCAGACATAAAAATATCCTTCTAGACTGGTTATGCTTGCTGAGTAGCTTCGGAGCTTGTGCAGGGCTGTTAGGTTGATTGTGAGCTGTCGGGCAGCTATTTGGGTTGATCATATCATTTCCATGCATATAAAGAGGTTTTTCCACGTTTTATTATGGTGTTTGGCTTCGGGCCTACGAAAACTGATTTTCAAAACCTTGCATGGCCCTAGGGGCCCATTTTCTATGAAATTGGATTTGGAAATGATTTGACTTGATACGTGGATTTTCTTGGGGTAAAAAAAGGTTAAAATATGATTTTATCATGATTTACCACTATTGCTAGACTCGACCGGGTGGGAGTACTAGCTGAGTTTTCTTACTGATTTGAAATGATATCAGGCTCAGCCGGGTCAAGCATCTGAGATGTTTTTACTACTGTTTTAGACCCGATTGTGCCCGGGCACCCTTGGAAGGGATTTTGAGATATCTTTTTCACTGTTTTAGTCCTAGACAGGGTCTCGACATGCATATTTGAGACTTAGCCACTGGCTTGTACCCAAACTCGATTTCGGAAGGCACGTTTTGATTCTGTGTTTTAGTATGGGGTCTGGGACCTCTATGGACCTTGCCGCTCTGGGCCTGAGGCTTTGGGCTGCGTGTGCCGGGGGAAGGGTATACGGTGCAGTAGAGGTATATGGGTTGTGTCCTTCCATGGAACCTGCCTGCTGGGCCCAATCGGCACTGGAGGAGGAACATACAGAGGTTCTATTTCACCCCGAGGATTCCATGCATCATATCATCCATTGTTTGAGATACCACCCTTGTTTGCTATTTGTTGATTGTATGCTCTGGTAGTATGGGATGACGGAGGGTTTGTTTTCACTTAATTGCGTTACTCGGTTGTATGGGCGGCCGAGGGACTGTAGGTAGACTCTTGTTACTTTATTCTGATATTGTTCCCTATTACGGTTGAGTATGAGCATGATTACTGTGAGGTGGTGAGTTCCTAGATTGAGTTTTGTATGACTTTATTGGGTATTAATTCCTGAATGTCGAGCATGTCTACCTTTATTCTTCTCTCCCTTTTTTCTTATACTTGAGGGTACCGGTATACCACCCATTTCAAGAACTTATTCTTATATATAGTATTTTTACAAGGATCCCCGGTGCGTTGTCCGTACTTTCATATGTGCCTGTTGTGTGTATATAATCTATATGCTAGCCTTATATGTTATTTCTGTTGTCTTCCCTCTGGGCTAGCTCCTACGTGCTAATCGTTGAATTCTGTGACTGTTTGTTCCTACTCTGCCTGCTATTGCTCTTTTACTTTATATGTGCCCAGTCGGCCTATGATACCTACTGGGTACCTTATGTTTCGCATTTGGTGCTCACCCTACCCTCTGAATCTTCTGGTGCAGATCCTAGCATGGGCCATCACCATTAGCGCGTTGGAGACTTGTGCGGGGTGCAGTTTTTGGATTATCCATACTGAGGGTGAGCTCTTGGCGTTCAAAGCTTGACTACATTTATCCTTGGTGTATTTTGTACTCTTATAATTTCGGAGACATTGTGTATATATGACTTTTGGACCTTTGTACTCCTGATGTAATTCGGCTCTTATACGCTTGATACCAGGTTTTGTGTTGGTTTAGATTCCGCTTGTTTATATCTCTCTTGTATCTATTTTCTTCTCATTATGCCCTTGCTTTCGCTTATGTATCGAATCTTTCGCTTAAGTTGTTAGAAGGTAGCCCATTACTAACCGTTCTGAGCTACGAGGATTGATTTGCCTACTTGGGGGTTGTAGGTGCCATCATGACCGAGAAATCGGGTTGTGATAGCTGTTTTTGCATATCATGGAGAGAATTTGATTGGTAGTTGGTTTCCTTATATGTTGTTTTCTTTCAAAGTATTTGATGAAATGTTAAGTGCACTTTATAGTATTCAAAATATGAGTTCATAGTTATTCAAGGTAGCCCATGTTCTGCAACCATTTGGTACAGAACCTTGTTTGTTGTGTTGTTGCCTAAAGAAACATGTATTTAGCCACCACTTCAAGTTTTCTCTTATGATCACTGCATATATGTCTTTTTTCAAACTCCCGTCAGTGAAAAATGTCTCTTTTCTTGTCGCTTGCTTTCGAAACCTTGATCCGTCATGAGATGGCTGTATTTGTGTTTAAGAAAGCTGCTAATTTTCTTTAATTTGTAAGAGTGTGTTGGTCTGACTATTAAATAAAAATGGAGTGTACACAATATGTTGGTGTCTTTAAGTTTACCATGTAAAAGATTCTGTGAAATTGGAAAATTGCTATTTGGTTTTCTAATAAGTATTCATCCTTTTTATGTATGTAAAGTTGTGTGCCTCTTTATTGTCAGTCATGTTTTAAACCATTTGGATTCGGGATCCTTTACATTTGTTCAGTAATTGAAACATATGCACGCTAGATCAAGTACAGAAATGCTTCTTCCTTTTCTACTTGTCTTGATGATATGCATCAAAGCATGCTAATCTCTTATCCTGTGTTTACGCCCCTGTAAAATTCCTCTTCAAATTCATGAAAATTCAATTAGATGAAGTTGGTGTTTGGTTAATATTAATTTGATTTGATTATTTCGAGTGAATATATTAGTGCCTAATCTTTATCTTCTCTTTTTATGCATGAATACTTCCCATTCGAGTCCGATGGACTCACCACACCTGCATTTATGTTGGAGCTTAGCAAAGCCCAATTTCGAGTCAAGACTCACGCCAAAGTCCAAAGAATGGACCAGTATGTGAAGAAATAGGCTGGTATACACTCATATTTACCAGTATACAGATGATATATGGCAGTATACGAGCCAAGGGAGTTGGTATACAAATCCAAGAAGGAGAAAAGTGGAAAGGGAAGCTAATATACAGGGCTTTGGAGTGAAAAACGATACATATACTGCTTGTATACACCAGTATACATAGCTGGTATATGAGCACAAAAGTGTACCAAAATCCATTTAAGGTTGACGCCCAAAGCTGGGCAGAATCG
Organism: Jaltomata sinuosa; assembly: GCA_003996215.1. NCBI lineage: Eukaryota > Viridiplantae > Streptophyta > Magnoliopsida > Solanales > Solanaceae > Jaltomata > Jaltomata sinuosa. The sequence continues at coordinate 68,461 of QJPP01005042.1, forward strand.
GATGGGCCTGAAGCCCACTGTCTCAACCCTTTCTCTTTTATTTTCTTGTAATTTATTCATGTCATCATTTGTATTAACTAACTCTTTTAATTAATCTAAATAGATCCCCTAAAGTGTTGTTGTTTTTAATTTTATCTTTGTTTTAGTTTTTCTTGTAATTTGTTCTATACAAAATCTTGTCACTTAATTTAGTTTGGTTAAAAGATGAGTGAAAGTTGGATCTTGTGTCAATTCGTCTAAAAAATGGATTTTGTTTCAAATAAAAATGGCTTCTGTTTTTCATTCACGTGTAATTAGTAATATTCAAGTTCAAAGAGATTTCAATTTGGTTCCTTTAAAAACTTTATACTTTTCATATGATTGGTTGAAATAATTTTCTAAAATTTTCTTTATTTTTTAAGTTGTTATTTTCTTTTTTAAATAAAAAATAAATTCTTATACTCAAACCACTTTTCATTTTGGCAAAATAAAATCACATATTTTCAAATGACCTCCTTTCTCATGAGCTACTTATTTTTTAAGAATTTATTCAAGTCTTCTTCTTTAAAAAATTTATTGCATTTTCTTTAAAGAAAATCTTTCCTTTACTTGGATAAAATAAGTTGTTTCTTTATTTTTATTTTCAAGTCTTTAATATCATTGCCATTTTTCATAAAATAACTCTTTCAAAATTAGTTCAATCTTAAGTTAGTCAAAACCGTTCTTTGGTCAATCATTTTTTAAACGGACGTTCTTAAGTGCCTTAAAACTCTTCTTAAGACGTTACTTGAACCCTTACCCATTTTCTCTTATTTTAAAGATTTATTTCTATTTTTAAGTCTTTGAAATTGTTTTAAAGTTTTCTTAATTTCTTTATAAACATTAAGTGGCAACTCTAATCATTTTTTTTGGAATTGTTTTGAAATTTTCTTTAAATTTTGAAATAATTTCTAAATTGTCAAAACCATTTTTTTTTACCATCTCTTTTAAAATAAAATAGAATTTTTTTCCCAAAAGGGGATAAAACATAAATGGCAACTGTGTTGGGGATTTATTTAGGTTCTAACCAAAACTTTGAACTATTTTTGACTAACTTTATGTGACTAACTATTCGAAATATGGTAATAGTTAGTAAATTTTGATTGATATTTGCTTATGTGTTTATTTATCGCAAAATATATTGTCATTGCATCTCATAGCATATGCCGCCATATGGCATGCGATTTTATTTATATTTTAGGGAGGTTCACGATCCCGTGGCCTCTCACTATAAATAACACTTTCTCGAAAATACGATAGTTTACGGGTACGTCATGCGTCCAATAACTATCGTATTTTCAACTCAAGTTGTCCACTTGGGACCAGGTCTATTTCAAAATAAACCCACTCTAGATACCTAGGGTAGAGCAAAACCCAAACCCAATTTTAGGCATTGGCCTAGGACGACCCAGTACCTTAGGGGTATTGGGCCTATTAGAAAGACCACTTTGCGTCTATTGACCATGAGTCAATCACAGACGATCATACTTGCTTGTTTGAATTTAAAGGAGCATATGCCATTTGAATTAATCCATTATCGTCCGGGAGAGGGGAAGTTTTACTTAATTTATTTGTTTTGTAGGATGGCCTTACTGTGTCCCGCTAGAAGATTCTGAATGGTAACAAAGCCGGATGACTTCCTAAGGGTTTGGTGGGAATGCATGAACAAGACCGATAACAGAATCGTCCGAGAGCATATCGGATACTTACCTTCCCTCATAGATATGAAGGCATGGCCCGAGATGATTCAAGTTTTGACCACCTTTTGGGACAATAAAAATATGGTTTTCCAATTTAGGAGTGTGGAATTGACCCCGGCCATCGAAGAAGTAGTTGCAAGTTATGAAAGTATAAGCATGTGTCAGAAAAGGAGAAGATCACCGGATAAAGACATTTTTTTTCCAAAATAGTGGAACCGACAACAAATTAAGGAAGCAATTTTTTATCAAGGATGATAGTTGGCTCGGGAAGATTGATTGGCCAAACATACCTTTCCAGAAGCTATACTATAGGTTTGGATGCTATAGTGCCTTCAAAAAGTTTGGCCACGAGTTTGAATCCGAAGAGGAGTGGAAAAGTCGAAGAGCCTTCACATTTGTCGTATGCCTTCTTGGAACCATGGTATTTCCTCAAGGGCCGAAAGGTACTATCCATCCGACTGTAGTCATGATCACACACTCTATCTTCTATGGGATCAAGTATGGGACATCCGTCAAGTTTCACATACTAGCTCCCATGATACTTGCGGATATTTATCGAGCTTTGGGTAAATGCCAAGAAGGGGAGCGATTCTTTCAAGGGTGCAACTTAATTCTACAATGGTGGATGATCAAGCAGCTACTCAAATGTTCTTACACCGACGAGTTGGACCATTCTATGAGGTTGGACAATTTTGCATCCCATGGTATGTGGCTTACTATAAATAAATACAAGCGAAGATCCAACCAAGGATTTTGGTTCACTCAGTTTCGTGGCTTGAAGGATGACAACATTCAATAGGTAATCAGAGAATTCCATCTGGGAAAATACATCACTCGAGGTGAAACACTGCCTTTCTTGGTGATTTTAGGTCTTAGGGGAACTCGTCCTTATGTCCCCGCTAGAGTTCGTAGGCAATTTGGTTTGAAGCAAGAAACACCCCAAGTAGGCAAAATGGCTAAGTTCATAACCGATCACGATGGTGGTGTGGTGGCGTTCGAGGAAATGGATCATAAAGAGTGGAAGCGAAAGAAGGTTGAGGAACCTAAGGATGAAGATACGCTGGATCTACCATGTAGTGACACATATAAGGAGTGGATGAAAAAGAACCTTGCCAGGACTATTGAACCAGGTCCAAATGTGCCTTATCGAGTGGTTGATGTTGAGTCCATGCACCAAATCCGACTTCATAGGCTTCAAGAATAATGCAAAAGGAGTGAGGTGGCTCATCACCTACGACACAGGGAGGATGCTATGACCATACAATATCTAAAAGAAGAATTGAAGTGGACTAGGCAGGAGTTTGGGGACGCTAGGCATTGTTTGATTGAGTTAGATGATCGCATGGATCGGCAAATTGAGAGCATAGGAGGGATGGACTTCGGGAGAAGGGCCCTGATGGCCAGCGCTCATTTGGTTATGGATAGGTACTTCATGTGGCGTGAAGTAGACAAGGCCAAGAGAGCGAGGACTGATGCAAGACCTTCTGGGAGTTAGAGTTATTTATCATCGTCCACTGCGTGGGATTGCTTATTTTCATCCCCTGCGTGGGATCATTTATTTCTCGCATTTTCCCATTCCCTAAAAATTGTATCCCCATTTTCTATTTAGTTGTAAAGACTTTTGTCTCTTTTATTATTAATGAAAGCATATTTTTGGGGGTAATGGATCGACTTAAAGGCATATATATCCTTCCAATACGCTAGGCCTACCCTTGGCACAAAAGGGTCACCCAAGTTAGGACGCGATATTCATTTTGATAATATTGCAATATAAATTGCTTTATGTGTGATGTGTGTTGCTTGAATCAAGGAAAATTGGTCCACTCTGTGCCGAATTTTTTAGAACACCATAAGCAAAAAATAAACCCACAAACACTAAAGTCTGACCAAAATTACTCCTTGAGTTTCTCAAGTTTCCTAGAAAATCTAAAATCCCTTTAAACAATCCTAAGGACTTCTCTCCTATCTCTCAGGAAGGTTGACTTGTCATGGACACTGAAGAAATGACATGTAAGAGGATGGAAGAGATCGATCAGGAAATCAACAGAATGAACGAACAAATCAAGGAAGCTAAGAAAATAGAAGGAAAGTTGATAGCCAGGTCCACGAAAGTGGATAAAGAGATAGACCTTATGGAAGAAAGGATAGCCAATGTTGACACAAGGATAGCCCAGACAGAAGAAAAAATCAACCAAGTGGATCAAAAATAGCAATTGGCATTCAAGAGGACAACATCGATCATAGGGAATGATGAATAATCTGTGGGAGAAAATGATGAACAAATTCAGCCTTTCAACCGAATCTCAGATTACTGGGATAACATTAGGGATGATCCTATTTGGCCAACTAGGTTCAAGCCAGGAAAAGGAAAAATCATTCTCAAAGCTCACATATGGTCAAATGGCAGGAGGCCCAGAATTGTTACATGCTCTGTCATCTTCCTAGCTCTAGAAATGAATGGAATCATGCAGCTTGATCAAACCCCGGGTTTTGGGTGTAACCCCAGGGATGAACAAAAGAGGTGTGCTTACCACCCACGCCAAAGAGGTCATACCACCAACGAATGCACCATGCTAAGGGTTAGGATTCACGAAATGATCAACAGTGGGCAAATTAGCCACATGTGGGGACCTCATTCCCTACTAATTTGCGATAGGGTGAGGCCAGGAATGACAATCACTCAGAATGACTTGATTCACCAATATGACTTCACCGTATTTTTTGACACATACTTCGACATCTACTTCAAGTTGGTCCACACTGGTATCATTGAGATAATTGAAAGAAAGGCGGGAAAAATGTCCCAAACTTGACGTAGTTGCAAGGAAATATGCCTCTACTATGCGGGAGCTGGAGGGCATGATATAGAGAATTATTGCACTTTCAGGATTGACCTCGAAGATCTCATAGATGCAAGAAGGATCCAGATTGAGTTTCCACAATATTAACCTTGAGGAAGAATATCAAGAAGAGTCCAGAAGACCCGCCACTATCCAAAAGAAGCTTTAAATGTAGCAAAGTTATTGTAGTTATTTTCTTTTGTTGTTTTTACTTTTTCCTTTGTAATCAAGAGATAGTGGAAAAAATGAAAATAAAATATCTCCCTTTTACCCATTTAAACTACGTAGGTTCTGAATTCTCCTTCGTGAGATACGTAGGCAACCTTCAAGGCCTGGCCCTTATCTTTAATAAATTCTCATTTCCCACTTTTACAAGAATGTCAGAAAATTCAGAAGGTACAACAAGCAAAGATGCTACAAGATCAACAAGTTAACCTTCCTAACAAGCCTACTTACCCAAAATCGATGGGAAAAATCCTGTCCATCAAGACTTTGAGTCAAAACTACCTGTGGATCTATTCGCCTTGACGAAAGAAACTTTCTGTGTTTAATACAATTCTTATATATTTATTTCCAGTCAGATATCTTGTATTACTTATCACTGACGGGATCTAACATATCAGCCTTTGAGTTGTTTTTCCTTTAATAGGTAATAAAAACTTATCTATGTTGACAAAATTGGCCGAACATCCTTACTTCACCCGCTCAAAGGCACACCTGTATTCATCCTCTAACCTTCGCTTTTATAAAGGGAAAATAACTGATAGTGAAAAAGAGAGCGCTTTGGCTATGAGAGACAATGTTATCACTGAACAAAGCAAAATGATTACAGAGCTTGCAAGAAAATTGGAAAAGATTCAAGAAGAAGTACAGAAAGCCGAAGATATGGCTAGCTTGGCTATCGCTGCCAACACTCCAGCTCGTGGCAACTCTCAGCCGCCTTTCCAGATTCCTCTACTCAATTCCCCGTTAACTGAGAACCTCCCAGGGAATATCCATCCTACCTCTGCACCTAGACCTTCCAATGAACCCCTCTCTAATAACCCTCCTCATATTGGATCCTCGTATCAAATCCATACTCCTCCTATCTAGCACATTAACCAGAGCAACAACCCTAGTGCCTATAATTCACAAAACCTCCCTCTAAATTTTCAAAATACACCATCAAACGCCTATAACTCCAAAAATAACCATCCCAACATCATCGATCCATAGAACTATACCCCCACATACCCAAATGCCATTCCACATGTCCAGCCTCCACCTGTCCAGAACCCATCACCTCCTACCTTCCATGCTATAGTAGAACCATACAACGCTCTCCAAGAAAGCCTTGAGCTGGATCACTATGAGGAGAAAGAGAGAGAGTTGAGGGACACAAAAGTCACATGAGTATGACATGGCGCAAATAAAGGAAGAGATAGCCAGGATCAAGGAGTTTCGAGGCTTATCCTACGAGAAAGGCTATGACTATGATGATCTCTGTATCCATCCCAAAATGGACCTGCCAGATGGATTCAAAGTTCCCAAGTTCGAGACCTTCAACGGTGTCGGGAATCCTGAAGCCCATCTAAGTAGTTATTGTGACCAAATAGTCGGTGCATGGAAGAATGATTCTCTGTTAATGAGGTTTTTCAGCCGTAGCCTGAGCGGAGAGGCTTTTGAGTGGTTCACCTCTCAGGAACTGAAGAAATGGTCTAGGTGGAGTGATCTAGCCCAAGACTTTGCTCAGAGGTTTGCATATAATGTGCAAGTCATCCCAGACCGATATTCTCTAGGACGCATCAGGCAAAAGTTGAACGAAGACTTCAGGGACTATGCCTATCGGTGGAGAAAGGAGGCGGCGAGAGTTCGGCCTCTCATGATAGAGGAAGAGATAAGCGCAGTGTTTATACGCTCTCAAAAGTCAGAGTTTTATGACAAAATGATATCAGCGGTTAAAGCCAAGTTTGCTGACCTAGTCAAGATTGGTGAAATTTTAGAAGAAGTTCTTCGTAGTGGCAAGATCTCCGAGGCCCCAGCTTCCTCAGGATCGGTAGGGATTCCTAGGAAGAAGAGGGAAGAAGTATCTTCGGTATCTTCCAGTCCCAGCATAAAACCAAAGAAGCCCCTTGGATCCAACCATAAGAAATCACTTGTTCCAACAACTCCTCCCCCAGCTCCACAAAACCCTCAACCGATTTTCTATATTCATCCCATTTACCAAGCTCCACAACCAAATATGCAACCCATTTACCAAGCTCCTCCTCAAAACTTTCAAGTGTATCAAAAGGCTCCCGAAAACTAAAACAATCGCCAGGTTCCGCCTCCCACTAATACCAACCTCCCTCGTCTAAATCTGGAAAAGAAAGTTCCTTGAACTTTCACCCAGCTGGCTGAAACTAGAACTCAGTTGTACGAGAGATTGAAGGCTGCCAGATTTATCCAGCCTATTCCACCCAAACCTGCAAATACTGACTCTTGTTTCTTCAGGGCTGATCGACATTGTGATTATCATTCCAGAGGATTCGGACATGATACCGAAGATTGCATTAACCTGAGGCACAAAATTCAGGATTTGATTGATCAAAGAGTGGTCACACTACAAACAGCATCGGCAAATGTTAACAGCAACCTGCTCCTGAATCACGGAGGAGCCACTGTTAACATGATAGAGGTCAATGAAGAATGGGTTGTGAGCAAGTCAATAGTGTCGGTTAGCCCTAAAAAGCAAGAAATGTTGGAAAAGTCTATAGATACTTTAAGTATTGTTGAACTACCCTTTGAAGGGTTAATGCACAATAAGCCCTTACACGTCACTGTCAAATGTCAAGAGAAGATGATAAATAGAGTTTTGATCGATGATGGATCGGGGCTGAATATTTGTCCGTTGTCCACACTAACTCAGTTGGAGTATGAACAGGGAAAGATTCGCCAGAGCAGGGTCACCGTAAGAGATTTTGATAGAGGTCAAAGGGACACAATTGGAGAAGTTAGCCTGTACATCTAAATGGGACCCGCCAAGTTTCGTACAGAATTCTAAGTCATGTATATTACCACCAGTTATAACTTGCTTCTAAGAAGACCATGGAACCGGATCCATACCTTCAACTTTGCACCAGATGGTAAATTTCATTTGGGAGGAACATGAAGTGGTGATCCACGGAGAAGGAAGTCACTTGAGCTGCCCTAATGGTTGTGTCCCTGTGATTGAAGAAGTCCTGAGGGGAAGTGATTTTTACACTGTGGAGATCATTAATACCACTAGAGAAGATCTTTCTCCTCAAATTCCCATGCCACCTGTCTATAAAATGCTTGCGACTATGATGCTGAGAAGTAGATACGAGCCCGGTCTCAGGCTGGGAAAGAACTCCGATGGTATGACAGAGCCTTTAAACATCCCTGGATAGATGACCAGGCGTGGACTAGGGTATATGGACCAAGAGGACAGGGCGAGAGTCGAAGAGAAGAAGCAGTCAGGACTGCCTAAGCCACTCCCTCACTTATATCAGTCATTCCCGGTTTGTACTGGTCCCGCAAGCGATGGTTTAGAGGATGGAATAGGAGATTTGTTCAAAGAACGTGATGCTATAATAGATTAAATCCCTGAGGCAGCCATGATTAGGAATGCCAATCCCGGCAAAAATCTACAAAATTGGGTCGCAACTCCCCTCGTGACTCCCCGCTTGGCTGGATAGACAAAGACTCTATTTTATGAAAAATCAGTGATGGTCTGGATGAGGCTCCATGACCCACCCTTTATGTTTTAATATTCCTCGTACTATTTACCGCTTTTAAAAAGGCATGAACCTACATTCATGTGGGTTGTAGCCATAGTTTGTAAATATTTCTGAATTTCAATGAAAGCCTCCTTATTTTAAAAATATTTACTATTCAAAATTTGTTTATATTTACTTGTTATTGTTTAACCCGTTTTTTTGTTTTGGTATCAGTAATAATAAGTTAAAACCTTCCACTGTCATGTCATGTTAAGAGCTTAACAAATAAACCAAGCTAGACGACGATGATTTCGAAGGGTATGTTGAAGAAATCATGGTCCTAGAATGAACAATCGAGAATTTTAAGAACTTTGAAAACTAGGAAAAGCACCACCTAAAAGAGTTTGGGGTGGTTAATCTAAGAGGCAGCGGTCAAGTTGAAGAAATCAACGTCGGTGTTCATTTGTCAAAAGCACAAGAGAAAGAACTTATCAGTCTGCTCACGTCATACATCGAAATTTTTGACTGGTCCTACAATAATAGGATGAGAATGAGCACAAACATCATCACCCAAAATTTATTGGTCAATCCAGAATTCAATCTAGGGAATGGACAGTTAATCCTTCCCTCCCACGAGACAAGGGAAAGTTTACGCCAAATCGGCAAAGACTGTACATCATCCAAAAAGTGCTATCTGAAGGAGCTTTGATTCTATTCGAGATAGATGATCAAGTATGGCCCAAGCCCATGGCAACTCCAATTCTGCGAAGAGATACTATTACTGAGGATAGTTTTTCTTTCATTTTCTTTCCCTGTAATCGCATTTCCTAATTGTAGTCGCTTTTATGCTTTGTAATAGCTCAAAATTCCCTATCCTCTTTGTATGAACTATGTCTGACCTGAATTCTCAAGAATGAGATATGTAGGCGGCCTGTGTTGGCTTCGGTTAACCCCTTAGAAAAATCTATCTTTCCCTTCCTTCTTGAACTACGTTCGACCTAAATTCTCAAGAATGAGATACGTAGGCGGCCTTTGTCGGCCTTGGTCACCCCTTTATTTATCTCCAAAATTCTCCCACTTTGAGTGTGGGAACTATGTTTGACCTGATTTTGGCCTTAATGGGATACGTAGGTGCCATAACGACTCGATCATATCACCCAGGAAATGGAAATTAGGGCAGAATTTTTGAGAAAGGAATCTGGAAATTTAGAAGGAGAGGATAATTTTTGAAAAGTCAGAATGAAGAATGTGCTGAAGAACAACTGAAGTGAATCTCGAGAAAAAATCTCATAATCCCCACAGAGTGTCAAGTTTCTTTCCAATGGAATGATATTCATCGCAAAACCTTTAACTGGGGAAGAAATTTTGAGGAAGACCTCAAAATTTCCACCAAGCTTCATTCAAGAGTTCAGAGATCAACTTTGAAAAGTTCCCCAGCACCAAGAGATCGGAGTCTACTCCAAAATCCCCAGCCCGAGGTGGATGGATCCCCAGTTGTGACAGATTTCTCAGAGAACATTTCTGAACTCCTCAGCTAGGATGACAAAGGATCTACAGAGTCCACCAGAAGCATGTTAGAAATGCCAAGGCCTCAAATAAAGGATATTCGTTGAGCTAGCACATGACATAACGGGTAGAGACCTTTCCAAACTATTCATTTTTCAAAATCTTTGTTTTCCAAAGAACTTGTTTGAAAAATCTTTACAAAAAGATTGGTTCACTCCTTTATAATTTGGTTTTGTATTATGTATACTATAACCTGGGGAGTCAATTACAATGAGTGCCCGAGAATGGGAAGCATCTAGAAAGGCAAAGCAAGGAGCCGAAGATCAAAGGAGGTCAACACAGATCAGTTTCACCAAAAACTAATAATTTTTCTGTGGATGCAGGTTGTTCTAAAAAAGTATGTTAGAAATCAGTGTAAGCCCCTCGTTATCCAATGCATTCAATGAAATACAAACAAGACCAGATACCCCAAATTTGGCGATACAAGCCGAAACGATGGGTAGGAGCCCAAGAAGCAAAATTCCTTGGAGCTGGCAAATCTTCTTATAGTTCATAAAAACTACTAAGATAAAGACAGATTGACAACATCCTAGAGTCCCCAAGTAGACTAGGAAATTTTGGATCAACTTTAAATTAGGACACCAAATGAGAGATCGACAACGTTCTTCGCCAATCCCCAGCCAGCCAAAAATCCCACGAACAGATGATGTTCAAAATGGTACTTATGGTTGTCCCCAGAAATGGGCACAACCATTTCATTCACATTTGAAACAAAAGTTGTTTTGATTAGCTTTATAGACATTGTCTTTAAAGTTTTTCAAGTTTGACTGTGCTCGCTAGTAAAAGCGATGTTGTGTCTACTAATTATTTTCCTTGAGCATAGGTACACAAAGGAGTCAACAGGACAACATAAAAACCAAAGGTGGTATTTTCTGCAACTGCTACACATACCATTGCATGATTATCCACATCATTATCATATTTGCATGTCAAGAGGACCATATCATATTTGCATGTCGAGAGGACCATGTCAAGAGGACCATATCATATTTGCATGTCAAGAGGACCATATCATATTTGCATGTCAAGAGGACCATATCATATTTTCATGTCGAGAGGACCATGTTAATAGGACCATAATCATCATTAAAATCGCAGATACATTTGTTGCGGATATTGTGTCCCTCTACCGGCAGGTTTCAAAGAAGATGACATTCAGAGGCGTCCTTAAGTCGCATTGGCTGTACGGGATCGACTCAAGAGCATAGTTGTATCCAACATCACGTAAGACGGAGGAGTCTAACATTGAGGATATTTTCATTTGCATATTATGCCGCAGACATTTATGCATCCTTATCATTATGCCAAGTCGGACATTCATCATACTTATATCTGATATCGCGTGAGATGAAGGAGTATGACGTTGAGGATGTATTTACTTTCTTATTGTTATGCCAAGTCTGGCATCCAGCATATTCATGTTCGATATCGCGTAAGATGGCGGAGTCTAACATTGAGGATATTACTATTTATTACGCGAAGTCTCGCATTGAGCATCTTTATATCCAATATCACGTGAGACGGTGGAGTTTAACGTTGAGGATATTATTATTTATTATGTCAAGTCTGACATCCAGCATATTCATGTCTGATATCGCATAAGACAACGGAGTATGACGTTGAGGATATTTATGCACTCTTATTCGGAAGCTCCAATCACCAGAAGATGCAGCTATATTTGATCGTGTGGCAAAGGCCTTGTCACCTCCAATGATCAAATAATGTTTGCCATCGAGGATGAAAGCATATAGTCTGAGGGATGTCTATGAGACACCATCCAAGTTGGACGATGAATTAGATTTCCCGAAGTTGGAAGGTCGAAGTTCGTCTGTAAGCCACAGCGATGTCTGAAACCGGATAGTGTGCAAGTTTGCCCAAAACTTGACAAACTAAGAGTTATCTGTAAGACCCAGTGATATTTGAAATCGAATATTGTGCAAGATTACCTGAAGATTGACAGTTCAAGGGTAATGCATAAGTCGCAATAATATCTGAAATTGGATAAAGTGCAAGACTACCAAAAATTGATAGTCCAAGGGTTATCTATAAGCCACGGCATATCCGCGTTGATATTGTGCAGGACTACCCAAAGGCTAGTAATTCAAGGGAAATTTGTAAGTCGTGTTACATCCAAGATCAGATAAAAGTGAAGGATTACCCAAAAACTGGAAATTCGAAGGACATTTGTAAGCCGCCTCTGTCCAAAGTCAGGTGATGAGCAAGATTACTCAACGGTGACAAATTAAAGGCATCTATAAGCCTCCTCTATCCAAAGTCGGATGATGTGCTAGGTTACCTAAAGCCTGACAATTCAGAGAATATCTGTTAGTCGCGTCAATACGAATGATGCGTAAGATTTACCCCAAAGGCATATGCAAAGGCCATTGTCATATAGCCACGAAGGCTATCACGTTCAAGAGAATGCTGCAAACGGTTACGAAGACCGTTATATTACAATGGAAACGAAGGTCATCATATTCGAAGATCACCACATTCAACTGCCATAGAGTTGGATTATCTAACACTTTAAAGTTGCAACAACGGGAATGTGCAAAGTGTTCAATTCGCAGCAATGGGAATACGCAAATCTAACATTATTAAGTCGCAGCAATGGGAATGCGCAAATCTAAGTCACAATAATGGGAATGCATACCAGGCAATCCTATCTAATAGACAAGAAGGCTATCATGTTTAATTGTCATGGAAATTGCTATTTCCTGAAGCAAAGACAGGGAAGAGCGGCATCTTCTTCAAAAAATGATGGACGCGGAAAGATGAGGTACAAACCTATCTCTCCTTTATTGAGCTATTTTACTACTAATAATTTTGTTTCAAAATATCACCGAGAACATCCGAGAGGGTGAAAATCTCGAACCAAAACAACATATATGAAATACGTCAGAAAGATGTCATCACACAAGATTCGAATGTAATTCAAGGATGAGGTATGACAAAGAAACTATCTCTCCAAATGGAATTACTTTACCACTAGCCATTATGTTTTGAGATTTTGTCGATAGCATCCGAGAAGGATGAAATTCTCAAAACAATACCACGGGTGCGGACTACATCAAAAAGGATGCATCACAACATGGAACTTTTTCTTAGCAGCAAACTGGGACTTAGTCCGAAGAGGAATATCAAACTCTTTGGGCGCGAGTTGAGAATCAACTTCTGCTTCAATCAAACCACACCCCTATCAGAAGGCATGTGGGTATTTCCTAATCGTTGGGGTATTAGTTTCACATCCATGGTATTTCCTGAATTCACGCTGGAAGCTATATTCCCTCTTTTCAAATCTGGGTGACAGTACACCTCGAGCTTTGGAAATTATGTCTAGATAAAATCTTATTTATGGGTGTAAAGCGCGCCACATTCATAGTTGAGAGGTTACAAGCCTCTTTTCCATAACTCAATTACTTGTCACTCATCCCGAACCAAAGGTTGTCTTAACATAAAGATTACTTTTTCCACCGATCGAGTCGAACTACAAGAAGCCTGATTCCCTGAGTCCTGGGATATGTAGGCAGGTTTTACGTTGAAAACTCGGTTGCATTCCAAACTCGCCCCAATCCTCTTTACTCACCAGCTTTCTGGTCTCTCCGTACACTGAAACCAAGAAAGTTTGGAATTCCTTAAAAATTGTGCAAAAAATCAAGTGTCTTGAACTACAAGTGGCCTGAATTCTCATATAACCTGAGATATGTAGGAAACTCGATAGCATAGTTCGGCCATAATCTCTTTAAATTCGTGCTAAAACCAATCGCTTCCAAAAGATGAACTAATGGTCGGATAAAATTAGGATCGTCAATTTTCTTTGCCCAGGGTTCATTACACTCGCCCTACTCAAAGGGAGGGGCAGTTGTTGACACCTAATTTTTACACTCCACTATTCGATTAATTATCGAGCCTTTAGATTTTGAACAATTTTAAATAATTAATTAACAAAAAATTTCAAAATTAATTCCGGAGAGTATTTTATAATCTTCATGAATAAACATACATCTACATATATTCATAATATATATAGATGTATATTGTTTCGAGAATTTTAGTAGATATTCAAAGGATTTTTCCAAAATTATTTTAAAATGTTTAAAAAACTGCCTATTTTGATCAAAATAATTCAAACGGAAATTAAATTGTGAAATTAGTGTTTTATAAACACGTGATCAAATATGATAGCAAATTAATTATTTTAGTTATTTTTAAAATAATAAAAGCTCAGTTAAATTAATCGTATTTTAGTTTGTCCCTATTCCAATTATGGCCTAAATTCGTTTGAATTAATTCAATTAGGTCAAATTTTGGCTACAATTTCAATAGTGTAGCTGTATTTTATATCAATTTGGTTATCTCCTAAATTTAAAAGTGGTCACATTTTGCAAAATATGACCACATCTTAAACCAAATTATACTTCTCCTCTCACCTCTTTGTTTCAGCCAACATTTGGGCTCAAAACAAATCCCCAACCCGCCTAAGCCCACCTTCCAACTTGCCTGACCCGGCCCACGCCTCTTACTTATCCAGGAAATTACATGGAGTGTCCTCAAAAGTGAGTGGTCTTCAATTTATGCTCCTCATAAGAAAAGTCTTTAAAAAATACCCTTCCTTCCTTTTTATGTATAGAACATATACATTTTTGCCCCTCTACACCATAACTCTCCATGTTCATTTGTCTCTCAACTCTTAATTTTCATTTTTCTTTTTTCTTTTATCTTTTTAATTTTTTATCTTATTTTTTTTTTCTCAATTTTTTTTTAATTCTCGTTTTCTTTTTTCTCAACCTTTATTTTCTTTTTTTCTCTTAACTTTTTTTTTGTTTTTTTTTTCTCAAACTTTATTTTCTTTTTTTCTCTTAACTTTTTTTTTTGTTTTTTTTTTTTCAACCTTTTTTTTTTTTTTTTTTTTTTTTTTTTTTTTTTTTTTTTTTTTTTTTTTTTTTTTTTTTTTTTTTTTTTTTTTTTTTTTTTTTTTTTCTTTTTTTTTTTTTTTTTTCTCTTTTTTTTTTTTCTTTTTTTTTTTCTTTTCTCTTTTATTCTTCTCTTTTTTTCTTTTTTCTTAACCTCTATTATTTTTTGCTAATGAACAAAAAAAGTTGGATAATCCGCAAAGAAGATCTTCTTTCTTTGAAATCGAAGTAAACTTAAGAGCGTGCTTTGTTGTTTGGAAGTCCTTTGGAACAAGTCTTGCCTCTAAGACAAATGTTATAGAACATCTCATAAATCAAGACACAATGAGGTAGTGTCAAGCCTTGCTCGTGGGGCATAATTTGTTGTTTGAAAAAATTCTTGAGCTAAGTCTTACCTCTAAGGCAAAAGTTATAGAGCATCTCATAAATTAAGACACAATGAAGTAGTGTTAACTCTTGCCCATGGAGCATAACTTGTTTTTTGGGAGGCCCTTGGGCTAAGTCTTGCCTCTAAGGCAAACGTTATAGAGCATCTCATGATCAAGACATAATGTGCTAGTGTCAACTCTTGCCAATGAGGCGTAACTTGTTGTTTGAAAGTCTTTGAGCTAAGTTTTGCCTCTAAGGCAAGAGTTATAGAGCATCGCATAAATCAAGACACAATGTGGTAGTGTCAACTCTTGCCCATGGGGCGTAATTTGTTATTTGGAAGTCCTTGGACTAAGTCTTGCCTCTTAGGCAAGCGTTATAGAGCATCCCATAAATCAAGCACAATACGATAGTGTCAACTCTTGCCCATGGGGCGTAACTTGTTGTTTGAAAGTCCTTGGGCTAAGTCTTGTCTCTAAGGCAAGAGTTATAGAATGTCTCATAAATCAAGACACAATGAGGTAGTGTCAAGTCTTGCTCGTGGGGCATAACTTCTTGTTTGAAAATCCTTGAGCTAAGTCTTGCCTCTAAGGCAAGAGTTATAGAGTATCTCATAAATTTAGACATAATGAAGTAGTGTGAACTCTTGCCCATGGAGCGTAACTTGTATTTTTTTAGAGGTCCTTGGGCTAAGTCTTGCCTCTGAGGCAAGTGTTATAAAACATTTTATAAATCAAGATACAATATACTAGTGTCAAGTCTTGCTCATGGGCGTAATTTGTTGTTTGGAAGTTTTTGGGCTAAGTCTTGCCTCTAAAGCAAGAATTATAGAACATCTCATAAAAAAAATAAAGGTCAAAAAAATTGATTAAAAAAAAAGAAAAGAAAAATTAAAAACCAAAGAAAAAATAAAAAAATAGAAGTTGAGAGAAAAAAATAAATATTGAGAAAAAAAGAAAAAAATGAAGAAAAAAAAAGACAACAAAACATATAGGTTGAGAAAAATAAAAAAAAAAAAAATAAAAAATAAAAAAAAAAAAGAAAAGGAGAAAAAAAAAAAATAAAGATTGAGAAAAAAGAAAAAACGTAGAAGAAAGAATAAAAAAAAAATAAAAGAAAAATAAAGGTTGAGAAAAAAAGAAAAAAAAAAAAAAAAAAAATAGAAAGAAAAAAAAGAAAAGAAAAAAAGAAATATATATAAAAGTTGAGAGACAAATGAGCATTGAGAGTTATTTGAAAATACTTGAGGTGTAGAGGGGCAAAAAGGTAGTTGCTCTATACATAAAAAACAAGGAAGGCTATTTTTGTAAGACCATTTTTATGAGGGGCAAAAATACAAAGCCACTCCCTTTAAAGGGCATTTGTGTAGTTGTCCCTTACTTATCACCTTTTCTCTTTCTTTCACTCAATACACGCTCAAAACCAAACATCCCCTTATCTCTCTCTCTTCGTCTGTTCCACAGATGACAACAACAAGAATAACCCCAAAAAAACCTCCGTTAAACAGTACCAAATGACCACCAAAAGCTATCAACGACTCCCAAATTTCCAAAAAAAAATGTTACCCCTCCATCTGTTCGTACAAAGGTCGAGTTGTCCAGGTTCTAGAAGAACCTAGAAATCGACAGATGGCGCCTCCAACATTCTCCTTCTGTGAGATGCGGTGTAAATCTCTCAAATGAGTGGCCATTGATCAAAATTGTACCCCCCAGATACAAACGTGGCCTCATCAGGTGAATTGTTGAATTTGGATTTCAAAATCCCAAGTTCTATCCAAAAAATCTCAGAAATTTCCCCCCCAATTTTCACCCGTTGGAAACCCTAGATTTCCCCCCATATAAACCCCCCCTCATGGTCTTTTGGGTAGCAAAGTCTTGGAGAGTCCTTTTCTCTGACTTTGGGAAAACCTGAAAAACCATATTGTTTTTGCTGAGTTTTTCTTGAGAATTTCGTGGGTTCTCTCTCTTGTTTGTTTGGAATTTCTCTTGTTGTTTGGAAACCAAGAGTCCTCAAGTTCGTCGGAAAGTCATCGAAAAACTCAACTCACCTCGTCCCAGTTTTGTTGCCCGGGAAAAGGTAAACTTCTCCTTTTTCTCATTTTTTTAGTTTTCATTGTGATTAGCCAATTGTAGAGATTTAAATGTGCTGGGTATTTATTTATTTTTTTGAGTTGATGATCGGGCCCTGTTGTTGGTAAATTAGCTATTTTGTTTCTTGTGGTGTTAAAGGTTGTTGTTTGTCTGATAATTGGTCACTATTCTCGAGACGTTTGATTAAGAAAATGGTGAGTTGAATTGTGGAGGTGATTGAGCTTGGAAGAAGCTTTGAACTTGGAGGTTTGGCTTCTCCCAGGTGCTCTCAGACTTGCAGTTCCTCATTCTTTCCCACTTGTTGTTAATGGTTCGAAGAATGTGTAATTCGAGTTCAGTCTGTTTTTGCATATCGTGGAGAGAATTTGATTGGTAGTTGGTTTCCTTGTGTGTCATTTTCTTTCAAAGTATTTGATGAAATGGTAAGTGCACTTGAAATGGTAAGTGCACTTGTTTGAACATATGATGAAATAGTATTCAAAATATTTCATAGTTATTCAGGGTAGCCCATGTTCTGCACCCATTTGGTATAGAACCTTGTTTGTTGCGTTGTTGCCTAAAGTAACATGTATTTAGCCACCACTTCGAGTTTTCTCTTATGATCACTGCATATACGTCTTTTTGTCTAACTCCCATCAGTGAAAAATGTCTCTTTTCTTGTCGCTTGCTTTCAAAACCTTGATCCGTCGTGAGATGGTTGTATTTGTGTTTAAGAAAGGTGCTAACTCTCTTTAATCTGTAAGAGTGTATTGGTCTGGCAATTAAATAAAAATGGAGTGTACACAATATGTTGGTATCTTTAAGTTTACCATGTAAAAGATTCTGTGAAATTGGAAAATTGCTATTTGGTTTTCTAATAAGTGTTCATCCTTTTTATGTATGTAAAGTTGTGTTCTTCTTTATTGGCTGTCAGTCATGTTTTAAACCATTTGGATTCGGGATCCTTTACATCTGTTCAGTAATTGAAACATATGCACGCTAGATCAAGTATAGAAATGCTTCTTCCTTTTCTGCTTGTCTTGATGACATGCATCAAAGCATGCTAATCTCTTATCCTATGTTTATGCCCCTGTAAAATTCCTCTTAAAATTCATGAAAATTCAATTAGATGAAGTTGGTGTTTGGTTAATATTAATTTGATTTGATTATTTCGAGTGAATATATTAGTGCATAATCTTTATCTTCTCTTTTTATGCATGAATACTTCCCATTCGAGTCCAATGGACTCTCCACACCTGCATTTCTGTTGGGATTTAGCAAAGCCCAATTTCGAGTCAAGACTCACGCCAAAGTCCAAAGAATGGACCAGTATGTGAAGATATAGGCTGGTATACACTCATATATATCAGTATACAGATGATATATGGCAGTATACGAGCCAAGGGAGCTGGTATACAAATCAAGAAGGAGAAAAGTGGAAAGGGAAACTAATATATAGATCTTGGGAGCGAAAAATGAGAAATATACAGCTTGTATACAACAGTATACATAGCTGGTATATGAGCATAAAAGTGGACCAAAGTCCATTTAAGGCTGAAGCCCAAAGCTGCGCAGAATTGGATGGGCTTGAAGCCCACTGTCTCAACCCTTTTCTCTTTTATTTTCTTGTAATTTATTCATGTCATCATATGTATTAACTAACTCTTTTAATTAATCTAAATAGATCCCCTAAAGTGTTGTCGTTTTTAATTTTATCTTTGTTTTAGTTTTTCTTGTAATTTGTTCTATCCAAAATCTTGTCACTTAATTTAGTTTGGTTAAAAGATGAGTGAAAGTTGGATCTTGTGTAAATTCGTCTAAAAAATAGATTTTGTTTCAAATAAAAATGGCTTCTTTTCTTCATTCACGTATAAATTAGTCATTTTCAAGTTCAAAGAGATTTCAATTTGGTTCCTTTAAAAACTTTATACTTTTCATATGATTTGTTGAAATTATTTTCTAAAATTTTCTTTACTTATTTAAGTTGTTATTTTCTTTCTTTAAAAAAAAAGTTCTTATCCTCAAACCACTTTTCATTTTGAAAAAATAAAATCACATGTTTTCAAATGACCTCCTTTCTCATGAACTACTTATTTTTTAAGAATTTATTCAAGTCCTCTTCTTTAAAAATATTATTGCATTTTCTTTTAAGAAAACTTTTTCTTTACTTGGCTAAAATAAGTTATTTCTTTATTTTTGTTTTCAAGTCTTTAATATCATTGTCATTTTTAATAGAATAACTCTTTCAAAATTAGTTCATTCTTAAGTTAGTCAAAATCGTTTTTTGGTCAACCCTTTTTTAAGCAGACGTTCTTAAGTGCCTTAAAACCCTTCTTAAGGCGTCACTTGAACCCTTACCCATTTTCTCTTATTTTAAAGATTTATTTCTATTTTTAAGTCTTTGAAATTATTTTAAAAGTTTTTTTAATTTCTTTATAAAAATTAAGTGGCGACTCTAATCGTTTTTTTTTTGAATTGTTTTGAAATTTTCTTTAAATTTTGAAATAATTTCTAAATTGTCAAAATCATTTTTTTTACCATCTCTTTTAAAATAAAATAGAAAAAATTTCCGAAAAGGGGATAAAACAGGATGAAATTCCACCACTTGTTTGTTTCGCTTGTTCACCGATGTGTTTGCAGTTAGCTTGGCCTTATGTGAGATCTTACTGATAATTTCCCTGCTGTCTAGCATTGTTTGTAATTCATCTGGTTGGTGTCAATTTCTTTTTTGATTGAGAGGAAGATGGGTTGAGTCCTTTCGGTAATTGTTGAAGCTTGGGAGAGGCTTTGAACTCACAAGTTTGGCTTCTCCCAAGAGCTCCTAAGACCCGAAGATCCCTAATCTTCTCCTCTGGATGTTTGTTTAAAAACAAGTATTTTGTATGTTTGCTTCTTGTGTAGTGCTGTAAGAGCTTCTAAGTCATACGTTTGAGTATGATTTCTCAGCTAAGTATTAATTCTGTGATTTTTCACATTGACGTCTACCTGATTAGCTCATTGCTATCTCTTTCCCGTTGTCTGAAAATTGCATTTTTTTCCTTTAGCTTCTTTGAAAATTCATGATCAAAACAGCCTTCTAATTTGATAGATGGAACTGTCTTGGATCATATTCTAGAACTTCTGGTGGTTTTTATTTTTACCACACAAGGTCCCATGAACCATGATTTTGAGGTAACTCTTTAGTTGCTTTCAAGACATGAGATTTTTAGGATAATAAGAAAATCTTTGATAAGTTTAACTGAATGTCCATTCCAGTTTTCTCTTTGGTTTCGTGATTATCTTTGTTGAAAAATTGCTTGTCATGAATAGCATTGCTTATAGTTTTCTTTATAGGAATTACTAACTAGTTAGGCTACCTGACTTTAGTCTCTTAAGAGTATATGGATGCGTCCTGTCATGTTCTGTGAAAGATTGTGGATATAAACTAGTCCTTATCTTGATCATGCTAAATTTTTTTTTTTTGATATCTCTTGCTAGTTGGCTCATTGTAAGCCTCTATGTTTCCAAAATACCCTACGAATGAACACTAATCTCTATTTTTTTAGAAGAAATGTTGTATGGTTAAGTTCTGATAGCTCTTACTCATTGCTTGTGGTTACCTTTTCTTCTTTATATATTTTTTCATAGATTTAATGTCTCCTTATGCTCATACTAATCCTTCATTTTCTGTTTTATGCATGAACGCCATCTATCGAGTCAAATTGGACTCTTGTCTTGCATCTTCCTCTTTAGAGTCGACTGGTATACTATGATACTCATTAGTATACCAGTGATATACAGCAGTATATAAGCCTTGGAAGCTAGAATACATGTTCAAGAAGGGAAGAAGTGAAAATGGAAGCTGATATACAGGTTTTGGGAGCTGAAAACATGAAGTATACAGATGATATACAAATATGTATACATATGATATACAAGCTGGAAAATGGACAAGGTCCATTAAATTTCCAGTCCAAGGCTGGACCGACTGGATAAAGGGCCTGAAAGCCCAATTTCTCCGCTCTCTCTTACTTTATGTGTATTTAGTTTAGTTTGAATTATTTATATGTAATTAATTTTAACTAACTCTTTAATATTAATCTAAATAGATCCCTAAAGTGTCGTTGTTTTAATTTTACCCTTGTTTAAACTTTGCAAATGTGTTTAATTTCGAGCTAGTAATTCACTTTAGTTTGGCCAAGATGAGAAGAATAACTTTATGTTAAATTTTTAATATGGATCCTCCAAACAAAGAATGTGTTTCTTTTTGCATGTCGAATAATATCACATAGGCTAAAAAATGAATTTTTCTTTACATGACAATCCATCTTTCAAGTTAGTTTAAAAATCTCTTTGGTTGTTAGCTCTTTTAAAATCAATACATATTTCTTTTAAATCTTTCACTCAAAAGAGGTTTCCTTTAAAATTGCCATCTTTCTTAAATAATCATCATTTTAGATAAAAATTGCAATTCTTGTTTACTTTTTTTTTACTCTTAATCAAAAGAAAACCAATTGTTCAAATCTTTCATATAGAGTTAAATTCTCTTAAATTCAAATCTTTTTCAAAGGATGGATCTTCTTTAGTTGAAACAATTATTTCTTGCCTTGAATTGATAGCATTTTGTCTTGAATCTCAAATATTTTTCAACTCTTTCAAAATTAGTTCATTTTAAGTTAGTCAAAATCGTTCTTTGGTCAACCATTTTCTAAACGGACGTTCTTAAGTGCCTTAACCCTTCTTAAGATGTTACTTGAACCCTTACCCATTTTCTCTTATTTTAAAGATTTATTTATGTTTTTAAGTCTTTGAAATTCTTTTAAGTTTTCTTAATTTCTTTATAAAAATTAAGTGGCGACTCTGTTTTGTTTTAGAATTATTTTGAAATTTCTTTTAAGTTTTGAAATAATTTTAAAAAATGTCAAAAAAAACCATTTTTATTTCCTTATTTTGTGAAAAATAATAACAAAAATCCGAAAAGGGATAAAACAATACTCTATAGCATGAGATAGAATATAATGAAGTGAAGTTTTTCCTAATGACATCTCATAGCTTCTCTCCTATAAGTGTGGCGCGCTTCACACCCATGAAGAAGACTCTATTTGATGCGGCTTTCAGACACCCTAGGACACTTGAACCTTATGCTCTAATACCAAGTTTGTCACGTCCCGAGGCTGCTGCCTGGACGTAACACGGTGCTTAGTATCACAAGTGACCCCAAGCTAACCCATGGTCTGGCATGTCTAGATAATTTTTGATAAATTTAAGCTTTGCGGAAAACTTAACTGATTCATAATATAAGAGTTGGAAAAGAAATCCAAACATGACTGAATACATTTAAATATCTGAAAATGTGATAAGTCTGAAAGTAAACTGAAATACTCAAAAGTTGATTCTAGTCTATGCCTGAAAGCCTCTAGCTGAACTGAGTTGCTGGGATAAGCCCCCAGCTAACTCTAAAGGTCAGAAACTAAAATATAATGCTAAAAGAATAAAGATAAACTATCATCCTCGGGCTATGAGGACTCACCACAGATGCTGCTGAGTGGGGACTAGGGAATCATACTAAGCACGGTCTGGATGTTGAGTGCTTGAACCTACATCATGGTAAGATATAGCACAAAAGTATGTGTCAGTACTTTGAATATACTGAGCATGCGGGATATGTGCAAGCTGTATATCATCAAGACTGAATATAGAAATATATGCTGAAACATGAACTGAGAGATAAGCTGAATACAATGACCAAGTAAATAACATGAATATTGTAACATGCTGAACTGAGTTGAATAACTGAATACAAGGTCAATGAAATAATGAATTTGAATTGTGGGAGCTACTATTAACCGACATGTAACCATGTGAGCTAAACATGGGGTTCGACGTATAATCCTCATCAAAAAGGGGCCAATATACCTTGCCAAGGTATAAAGGCTGAGACAAGTCTGACGTGGATCCACTAAACTGATGTTCACTAGGGAAAAGGGTGACCAGCCTAAAGCTAACAGCTGACCCATTTTATACCTATGGTGGCGCCGTAGTTCTGGGACTTAGGGACTGCTACTAAAGGTCTCAGCCTAATCTGACAGCAGAGCCTTCATCCTTTCGTCCGCTCAGTACTAAGCCTACTCCCAACTGAATGTATAAGCAATGAATGCAACTGGAGTACTGGATAGCTCAAATACTGATAATCATCTGAGAATGCAATATAATAATACTGAAAACTGATAGAATTTTGATTCTGAAGCATAACTGACTATAATATTTGTTTAGCATGCATGAACTGAAGGTACTGAAAATACACATGATAGGGCTATAATAAATCTGAGTATATAACTAGCTTAGGTTTCCAAGAACATCTGAGGAATCATACATATCATCATGGATATTGAAATACATCAATTGCATAGAATTCATAAACCCTAGGTTCGAAGAACTACTTGAAAACTGGAGAACTAGACTGAGGTTAGGGACTCAATGGATGAGAGGAACTCATTGATGAAATCCCACATACCTGTAAGAAGATTCTACGGAGGAACCTTTAGATTTGGGGCTGAACTTGAAGAAAACGCTCCTACTTGTTCTTGAGAGGAAACACTCATTTTTCTTTTAGAACTCTCTAAGTGTCAATTAGTTTAGGAGTAATGAGGAAAAAGCATAAAAACCCTTTAATTACCCCAAAAATGACTTAGGGCCAGAATTAAAAGGATTGGAAAAAGATCAAAATGCCCCCAACTTAGAACAGAAATTGCAGAAATTCCTTAACCGGACGGGCTATCCCACGGGCGTCGGACCTTCGACGGCCCATCGACTTGGGTATCGGAAAAGGGCAGATTGGGGATGGTCCCCTGTATAGTACCCATGGCCTGTCGCATCCATGATGACCGTGGTGATTTCCCATTGGGACAGAGGAGGCTGGCATGGGGCACTGGTGGGTTCCCACAAGTTGTCCCACGGTCCATCGGTCTTCTGACGCCCATGGGGACTTCCGTCTAACTGAAGCTAGCTGAGCAAAGCCAGTGGGCTCTTCCCACGGGGACCTCGATGGGCCGTTAGACCTTTGACGCCTGTGGGTCAGCCCGTGGGGCTTGAATGGTAGATGAAATTTTTCTGAGATTTTTTTTCTGAGTTATGGGTTTTAAATGCTGGTCTGAATTCTGGTGTGTTACAAAAATATATAATGATGGTGATATTTTGAAGATGTTTGATATGAAGAACGTCAAATTAACTTTGGAAGTTGAAGAAAATTAAAGCTGACTAAAGATGGCACGCACAATTTTGTTGATGCTACATATTTTAGAAAATTGATGGAGCATCTAAGGTGCTTGACTTTTACAGGACATGATATTATTTATGACATGCTCAAGCTTGAAGATCTTGCCTTAAGAGAGGCTATGTTGGAATTAAGCCAAGACTTTTATTTAGTTTGTGTTTAGTTAGGATTTATTTGTCCTAGTTCTTATTGGAATAGGTTTTCTGGTCCTAGTTTAATTTGGTTATACACTATTATAAATAGGGGTTCCTGTTACTTATTTTCTTAGGTTGTGAGGAATCTCTCATGTAGCGAGAATTAAGAGTTTTTGAGTTATTAAATAAAGTCTCCTACCTCTTCTCTCTAGTTTGATCAATTTCTTCTATTTTGCAATTGTTGAATCTTTCACTTGTGTCTATATTATTTCTTTGGGTACTTTTATTTCCTTCACTTAGTAGTTACCCTTTGCTCCTACAAATAATGCATAATTGTGGGACCCCTTCTGTCAGTATTAAATATAAATGCTACTCATTTACTTATGAAAAAAGGACAAAAGCTCGTGGGAAGCAAATTAACTGTTTTATGTAGATTGAAGGGGTAACATACATTTTTATAAAAAGAAGTCTATAATGTATTAGAATGAACCGTGATAGAGTAAATTTGTTAAAAATGTAAGTAGAACTATTTTAGTATCGATGTACTTATTATTGCGCTAAAACTTGGTAAGATGTTTTATTGACATGGATCCAATATCATTTTAAGGGGAAGTTATTGTAGACAGTGATGTCTTTACTGATTGTCAAATTTATCATTGTGTAATAATATGTTTGAACATTTGACAGGTGCTAATTTTAAGGTGCTCTAGCTCATGATTATATGATATAATGGTTGTGAAGTAGTTCCTTTAGTGAAAAATCACAAATATTTGTAATGGAATGAGTAGAAAGGTAGAAGTTCAATCTGAATTTCATATCTCGACAAATTATTTATATGCCAATTGCAATACCAATGCTGTAAATAATATGTATTCACCAAAAAAAAACTGTAGTGTATGTGTGCTGGAGATGAACCTAGGAAGGAGTTGTAACATCTTCGGTCTTCCGCTCATGCAGAATCAGGCCAATTTTCTATGGGAATGACTTTAAATATGGAACCAGGAAGTCTGAGCTGAGAGGCTTTTCAGAAGATGTGAAAAAGGTTGATACAATGGATATAAATTCTGGTAAGCATGGATAGTCTTGTTAATTTACATTATGTGCTAGTTAGTAGACATCTGACTTATAGTTATATTTGATCTGGTGATTTTTTTGGGGGTAAATTTCTGTGATAAGACCTCGTGACACTGGCCTTTGATGTCTTTAATATCCATCTTTAAAGATTATTCTTTGAAAATTTAATTCCATTGTTAATTACTTGTAATTAAATCTCAGTAATAAGGTGTTGTTGCTTGTACATTCTATACTGCAACTGATTTTGGTCATTCTTCAAAGGCTCCTCCAGCAGGTTCCTGAGTGTGGTTTCTTTCTAAGTGAAATGAAGCATGGTTACCAATTTCACTCTTGTGAACAATCTTTTATAGGCTATTCCTTGTTAGCTCTAGGAAACTGAGCAATGAAGCATAAACTGAGTTAGAAAGAATGTTTATTTGTGCAATAGTACATCACAACGGGACATACAGCTAAGCTATGTTGTATCCTAATAGAGGTAAGGCAGAGCTCATGCATGACTTGAAAACTCAGGTCATGATGGCACCTACCATAACCCACCAGTAGGTAAGTCAAACTCTTAGCCTGAAATGACAAGTAACTGGCTAATAAGAGAATGGGATAAAAGTAGAAAATCAACATTTAAATAACGGGAACAAGCGGAAGAAAAACATATCTAAATAGAGAGGGAAGAGAATAAAATATACAAAGACTCCTCCAAGACCTGATATCAGTCAGTACAAGAGCTAGTATAGTATACGGAGTTCTAGAAATAAGTACAATAAATACAGAACAGTCTCCGAAGTACAAGATAAGGCTAGTCCAAAACAGAAGGAGAAGGATCAACTCTGGTTGCCAAGAGTTCACCTTGTATCTTCGATCAGCAACTCCACACGAGGATGATGTCAGTGACAATAACTCGTACTATGATCTGCATTAAGAAAAAGATGCAGAAGTGTAGCATGAGTACCAAAACAAACGGTAGCCAGTAGGCATCATAGGCCGAGTAAGCTCAAATAAGATACAAGTATAATAGAATGTGAATAAATACATAAGGGCAAGAAATAAACGGTCGAAAATGGGTTAACAGGTCGTATCCTAGATAGTTAAGGAAAGTATAGGTAAATAACCCAAAAAACGCAAGAAGCGATCCAACTAACTAACTCGGGAGGAAGAAAGCAGTAACTAGCTACAACCTAACCGAACCCCATAAGCTTGGAGGTACAAACAATAATAAATAAATCTACCCGGACCCCCATAAGCCCGAAAAGTACAATCAACACGCAATACTAATTAGCAACCAAGCCTGATGGGAAGTGAATGTGGGAAGTGTCATGATATACCATATGAGATGAATATGGTGCAATATCTGGTCAATTCTGAAAGTAAAAACCCCAAAATAGATTTGCAGGCTTTCTCGTAGGCCCTTCGAATCATCTCGCAGGCCACCCAAAATCTCAACTACGTATGCAAAAGTAAAACTTGAATATGTGCTCCTCAGCCATGCAATCGTGAATACCAGTAATACCACTCGAAACACATGTATTCTTAGGCATGCAAGTTTAAATAGTCAGTAAAACCACCTGGAACACAGGTCTCCTCGGGCATGCAAGTTTATTAAAAGTCGAAACCAATAGTAAAGTAGAACAAATCCTTTAGAAATCTGAAATATATAGCAAGGGTGAAAAACCTCTTTTTAAAGCCGGGAACCAATATTTCTCTTCCAATTCATGCCATGAACTATGTATGCGAATGTAGGAATGCATAAGTGTTATCCCAAAAATCATGCAAATACAAGTACATACTCCAAACAGGGCAACCACCCTCCATATCAAGATCGTACTAACCTGGAGTCCATCTATCTAAGTCCAAGGCCTCTGGCCCAGAGTCTCATAACCTAAGAAATACAGAAATAACATGATGATAATAAGAGCTAGAGGGAAACTACTCTATTGCAAACTACCACTCTAATCTATACTGAGGATATCTAATATATCACTAAATTCATAATCTAATCTTAAATAGATAACAAATGACCTAAAACTAAAGTAAGGTAAGTAGCTAACCAAAGTAAGCTTACGACGAAGCATATTGACCTGAAATCCAACCAATCCAGCACCCATGGCCTTCAACGATACACAATAATAGAAATGATGAGAGGAATAAATATGAGGGAAAAGTTGTCATGCCCCGAGGTTAACCCCTAGACTTAACACGGGACTCAGGACTACAAGGATCCCAAGTTAACCCTTGGTCATAGCATTCACAAGCAAGGTAAGGACAACATAGCGGAAGCATCGTAAGGAAATCCAAAGTAGGAAACATAATCGTAGATAGATAGTCGAAAAGACAGAAATACAACTCAAGATCATCCAACAACATCTATGTCTGAAAAGCCTTTAAAACTAACATAAGAGTTGATGGGACAATACCCTAACTAACTCAACAATCTTGAAACAACGGGAAGATAAAACTAAAGTAAGGTCTAGCAATCGAACTAAGAGGGCTCACCAAGGCTGACTGGGAGTGGCCGGGAACTCTAGCCACGTAGCTGTGAAGGTACATCTGAATCTGCATCATCAAAGGAAGCAACGCAATATGCGTTAGTACTATGGAATGTACTAAGTATGTGAGAAATGCATAAGTATGATAAAACATGCTTTAAAACATACTTAAACATGATCCATGCATAATAAAGAATCAAGAGAAGAAATCATAATGAAAAGCTAAGTCGTGAGGCCAAAGCTACTTCAAAATCATAGTTCATAAAAGAGTCCATAAGTCTTAGAAAACATGAGAAAAACATACATATGGGAGTTTCTTATAACCAACATGAGACCATGTGAGCTACATGGAATCTAACTATATAACCCTAGTTAGCAAAGCTGACTTTGAACCTTGCCAAGCAACAAGTCACCATACCCAATATAACCCTAGTTGGCAAAGTTGTCCTATGCCCCGCTAAGGCAAGGACACCATACATAAAGACGTGGATCCACTCTCATAAGCCTTGAAGGCACATATCATATCATATTCATACCTACGCTGGCAACGTAGTTTCTGGGACTAAGGGTACTCTCACCCCGTCCAACTCGGTGCTAAACAATACTCCCAAAATATGCACATATAGCTCATCATTTCATAAGGGCATACTCTCACGCCGAATCTTCTTCATAAAGCATGAAAACACATCGCGTATCATGCAACTTTCATATCATAGTTCATAAAGCTTAGCATAGCCATAATTCAAAACATGCTTTTCTTTCTAAATTCATACTTGAAGAATTAGGCATGCAATTTCGTAAATACATAGAGGCCATGATATCTAATCATGCCAACTTTCTCTTGAAAGCATGCAAATTCATAGTTTCATGCTAGAAATTAACTTTCATGCTTGGGATTTTAAAAGCAATAAGAGAATCATAATCAAATCATGAGTAATCAATAGAAAACCATGAATTTAAACATAGAAGCTGATTTCATAAACTTTTCCCAATTTTGGATCAAAACCCTAATTTCATAAGTTTATAATTTAACATAAGGATTGGGGATTTTGGGCAAAAGGGTGAAAAAAACCCATTGTTAAAGACCCACATACCTTGGGTGAAGATAACCCACTTCAATGGAAAAGACTTAGGAGGCTTGACTTGGAGCTTGGAGACTTGAAGCTTGAGAGGAACTTTTCCCTATTGGATGAAGAATGAGGAACTTAGGAGAGACTTAGGATAATATGGGTAAAAACCCTTCTAAAAGTAGTCAAAATGACTTCACTTAGTAGTTAAAAAATGTGGGAAATGACCAAAAAAAAACCTGGGATTTAATTAGAAGAAAGTTGGAAAAAACAGTCAACCTTAGTGACCACGAGTGGAGTCTACGACTTGTGGACTCCTATTATGGGAACTGATCAAGATTTCAACCTGCAGAAGGTTTTCTACCGTTCAACAGGACGACTTGTGGAAGCTTCCATGAGTCGTAGGGCCTAGTCGTAGAAGTCAGGGAAATTGACTGACCTCTGATCAGCTTCCACGAGTCAACAGTATGATCCATAGAAACTTCTACGAGTCGTGGAAGTGACTCATGGTTATCAGTATTGAGGTCGGTCTGCAGGACTGGGAACCTTCCATGACTCATGGACTTGACCCGTGGTCCCTGGAAGTCAAAATTTTTCTGCAAGTTTAAGTTTAAAAAGCTTGATATGTTTCTGGGGTGTTACAATATCTCCCCCTTGGGATCATTCGTCCTCAATGAAGACTAAACAAGGAAAACTGAGGGGAAAGCAACCCAACCAAACATCAAAACATAGAAATCAAGGGAACATAATGAAAACTGAACTTCTCAACTTGAAAACATGATAAACTAACTTCATAAAACATGGATGCATGCTAGGATTGTGAGAGAAACTGCTGGATTAGAATCAGAGGGACATACTAAAGATGGAACTATTTCCTCAAGCTAAAACTATATCGAAAAGAAAAGGATGAGGGTACTTGGCCTTCATGGATGATTCTGCACCCCCAGTAAATCTTTCAACTGAGTTGTAAAAGCTGAAGTACTATCGTGGTAACCGACTTTTGATAAAAATTGAGTTGGGTTCATAAGACACTTATACATGCTGAGAATGTAAAAAAATGACTAATAGGACAGGAACTGGTCATTCGACATGATAATTAGCCTGGGATGAGAGTAGGGACTCGGCTAAAACTCATAAAGAACAAACATACTCTAGAACTCACAGTTAACCAAAGGGACACCAAACTGAGAGAAGTAGATACATGGGGAAACTATTCTCTCCAGAATACCACTCCTACCATTTTCAACTAACAACCTCAACAGCACACATAAAGGTACTAAGTTCTGAGTCTAACTACCCGATTCTCCATGTTCAGACCTATCTCAACCAGATCTATTGCATCTAGAATGTCTTCTAAGGATAGCATCCCCTATTATCACAATAACCAACTAACCTAGGGCTCCCAACCAAAGGATCACTAGTCGAGCAAAACAATTATCCACATGTATCCCATCACGATATTCAAGCTTATAACTATGGTCACCTTATGGTTTTGTAGCTTACCCTATTTAAGACTTCTCTCCTCTTTCCCATCATAACTAGGAATTGCAAATTCAAGAACTTATACAGAGGGACATACTAAACTTCCTCATCTAACCATTTCGCATGAATAATCCTTACCTCATAATTCACCCACACCTAGAAGTCAAGGTGGAACAAGTACACTAACAAGGAAAAAAAATTTGCTACCTCCCCGCTAGGCTACTACAAGGCCTTCTCCCCTAAAACATATAACAACATAAGCTAGAATCATCGAAAGAAAAGAGCGAGAGCATGAGCATCATGAATGAAAGACTACTGATTGATCTTGACTTACACTTAGCGTGATCAAGCCACTCAAGGTGGGGCTTGGGGAATTGAGCGCAATAGGCATCAGCACTTCACATACTGGGAACGTAAGACATGAATAAGTGGGGATCACCACCTCTCGTCATCAAAGGCAAAGATCAAAGGGCTTTAGAATAAGGAAGTCATAAGCGTGAATCATTTCAAGAATCAGGTATGAGCATATACATGGCATAACATAATTTGATTAGCCATTGAGGCACGTCTGAGGAATGAACTGAGAAAATAGGAACGAGCATACTAAGAGACATGAGCTTACATAGATAACAAACCTCAGGGCATAAAGCTGGAAGTGGTGGTCCCCCCCAGACCTCCCGGATCCCACGAGTGAATTGAAAGTTGGATCTACATTGGATCTCACCCGAATCGCCCGTAGATTTTTCCCATGACTCCAAGAGGACTCCCAAAATGATCCTCTTCAAACTCAGGACCTCTTGCTTTCCCGGAAGGGCTCGAAAGAGGAATTGATCCCTTTTATAGAATCGCAGGATAAGAGTAGAATCGTTGCCTAAAGCAATCACTTGTCATTCTAGAACCTGAACATGGGCGTGAATCTGAAATAGGACCATGGCGCTCACACACAAGGCATGGGAAGATATCATAATGGCAGAAGTATACTTAGGACGCTAGGATGGAAATAAGATTCTGCCTATCCTCTTGACTTTGTTCTAACACCCACAAGCATCGCTACCTGAAACTCCAAAATCTGACCGATTCTACATTCCACCATCTCCCCCTTAGGTTCATGCCACCCTCATAAGTCTATGGACCTCTCACCAACCTCTCAAAGGAACTATGATCGTTTTACCCTAACAGAACATATACTACTCCAGAATCTAGCACGAATACCCACTTCCTTCTATAGTCTAAGACTCTCCTTCTCCTAAAAGTCTAGGCCTTAACCCTTCTATCACCACTTAGTTCTATGTCAGGAAACTCACAACCAAACAAGAATAGGGGTCCAGGGACTATGGGCACATACAGGAAGAAAATCTAGTGACGTACCTAATTCAACTTCTAGAGGAAATACTCTGACCCGCCTGGCTAGGCAATGAAGGGGATTGACTCTGGGGCTGAACACCACCGTTGCTCCACTTAGATGAGGGGCAATCCCTGGTCCTATGGACTAACTGACCACACCTAAAACAACCCTCTGTGCCAGCAAGGCACTCACCTAGGTGAAACTTACCACAACTACTACAACGAGGGTACCTCAAGGTCTTCGGAGCCCTATGGTGACAAGACTGAGAATCAAGGGCAGGGGTGCTAACTGAAAATAGGGTTGGTCCAGATGACCTATGCTGAGAAAGCGGTTGGTTCCATGTCCTGGTATTCTTGTCCTTCCTCTTCATCTTCTTTAGTTTCTCTTTCTTATTCAACTGAGTAGTCATAGCTTGAGCCAACATACAAATGGCTTCACGAAATTCTGCATTTGTAACCTCATGATTTGGAGTGGTCGGATTAGCATTCCTTGTAGGGTTTTAGCATTTCTCGTGGGGTTTCTTCGTGGAGACATTATCTGAAATGCGTAAGGGAAGGATTAGAAAGGTAAGTAGAGTCAAACTCTATCTCATGATAGTGAACATGAAGAAGTGAAGTTTTTCTAAAACACCTCGTACCCTCCCTCTCATAGTGTGGCGCGCTTCACACCCATGAAAGAGACTCTACTTAGTGCGGCTTTCAGACACCTTAGGACTCTTGAACCTGAGGCTCTGATACCAAGTTTGTCACACCCTGAGGTTACCCCCTAGATGTAACACGAGACTCGGGGCCACAAGGATCCCAAGTTAACCCTTGGTCATAGCATTCTCAAGCAATGTAAGGACAACATAGCGGAAGCATCATAAGGAAATCCAAAGTAGGAAACATAATCGTAGATAGATAGTCAAAAATACAGAAATACACCTCAAGATCATCCAACAACATCTATGTCTGAAGAGCCTCTAAAACTAACATAAGAGTTGATGGGATAATACCACAACTAACTCAATAATCTCGAAAGAACGGGAACATAAAACTAAAGTAAGGTCTAGCCCTCGATCTATGAGGGCTCACCAAGGCTGACTAGGGGTGGCCGGGAACTCTAGCCACATAGCTGTGAAGGTACACCTGAATATGCATCATCAAAGGATGCAGCGCAATATGCGTTAGTACTATGAAATATACTAAGTATGTGAGAAATGCAAAAGTACGATAAAATATGCTTTGAAACGTACTTAAACATAATCCATGCATAATAAATAATCAAGAGAAGAAATCATAATGAAAAGCTAAGTCGTGAGGCCAAAGCCACTTCAAAATCATAGTTCATAAAAGAGTCCATAAGGATTAGAAAACATGAAAAAAACATACATACGGGAGTTTCTTATAACCAACATGAGACCATGTGAGCTACATGGAATCTAACTATATAACCTAGTTAGCAAAGCTGACTTTGAACCTTGCCAAGGAACAAGTAACCATACCCAACTATATAACCCTAGTTGGCAAAGTTATCCTATGCCCCACTAAGGCAAGAACACCTTACATAAAGACGTGGATCCACTCTCATAAGCCTTGAAGGTACATATCATATCATAATCATACCTACGCTGGCAACGTGGTTTCTGGGACTAAGGGTACTCTCACCCCGTCCAACTCGATGCTAAATACTACTCCCAAAACATGCACATATAGCTCATCATTTTGTAAGGGCATACTCTCATGCCGAATCTTGTTCATAAAGCATGAAAACACATCAGGTATCATGCAACTTTCATATCATAGTTCATAAAGCTTAGCATAGCCATAATTCAAAACATGCTTTTCTTTCTAAATTCATACTTGAAGAATTAGGCATGCGATTTCGTAAAAACATAGAGGCCATGATATCTAATCATGCCAACTTTCTCTTGAAAACATGCAAATTCATAGTTTCATGCTAGAAATCAACTTTCATGCTTGGGATTTTAAAAGCATTAAGAGAATCATAATCAAATCAATAGTAATCAATAGAAAACCATGAATTTAAACATAGAAGCTGATTTCATAAACTTTCCCCAATTTTGGATCAAAACCCTAATTTCATAAGTTCATAATTCAACATAAGGATTAGGGATTTTGGGCACAAGGATGAAAAGAACCCATTGTTAAAGACCCACATACCTTGGGTGAAGATAACCCACTTCAATGGAAAAGGCTTAGGAGGCTTGACTTGGAGCTTGGAGACTTGAAGCTTAAGAGGAACTTTTTCCTATTGGATGAAGAATGAGGAACTTAGGAGAGACTTAGGATAATATGGGTGAAAATCCTTCTAAAAGTAGTCAAAACAACTTTACTTAGTAGTTAAAAGTGTGGGAAATGACCAAAGGCCCCTGGAATTTAATTTGAAGAAAGCTGGAAAAATAGTCAACCTCAGTGACCACGAGTGGAGTCTACGACTCATAGGCCTTTCCACGACTCATAGACTCCTATCATGGGAACTGCTCAAGATTTAAACCTACAGAAGGTTTTCTACGGTTCAACAGGACGACTCGTGGAAGCTTCCATGAGTCGTAGGGCCTAGTCGTGGAAGTCAGGGAAATTGACTGACCTCTGATCAGCTTCCACGAGTCAACAGTATGACCCATAGAAACTTCTACGAGTCATGGAAGTGACTCGTGGTTGTCAATACTGAGGTCGGTCTACAGGACTGGGATCATGAGTCACTCCCACGACTCATGGAACCTTCCACAACTCATGAACTTAACCTGTAATGACCCTTCCGGTCATTTCCACGTATAAGTTTGAAGTCAAGCAAATCGACAAAAGATATCGTAAGACCTTTAACAAATTTTCTGAACTTTGGGTCAAATGTATCAGGGCTTTTCTCCCAATATATAAAGAGTTAGAAGTCCCCCAAAATACCAAATCGAAGGTCTACGAGTCTAGTTTCGAACGCACAAAACCTCACGTCCAACCGATCTGGGAGTAAAGAGTTATGACTGTTTTACCGCGGACTGTCTGGCAGAAAACCGGTTACGAACCGGGTCGCGAATCGGGTCGGGTTAAACTCGATTTAAGCCTCGACTGCACGTTTTAATACGCCATTTCAGTTCCGAAACAGTTATAAAAAATAAGGGAGGATCCCGAGAGAATTCTCGAGTATCAAAATCGTGCGTATTTGAAAATATTTTATTTAAAAATCGAAGGTGGTAGGAAGTTATATTATATTATTATTACCTTTGCAAATATTTTATCAGAGATAATAAATTTAGTTATGTTGAAAATTATTATTATAATATAGTAGGTTTGTTTGAAATAATTTTCTATGAATTATGGTATATTTAAAATATTATATTTATTTTACCACGAATTTATGCAATACCCGAATATATACATAATCGGGAAAAGAATTTATTATGGTGTGACACCAAGATTCCACGTGGAATCAAGGGATGCCACACCAAAGTGAATGCAGCCACTTGTCCATTAGGTGGCCATCACCTACTCATTTAAGCATTTAGCAAATTACAATTGAATGTAAATTGCTGCCAAACTTAAGGCAATTGTTGCCTAACTCACAATATACTTCTATATCTATTGCTCTCTATTTCACTGAAAGCATTGGAACTTTTGGGTTTCATTCATTACAAAGTGTAATGTTTGTTGACCACTCCTTATACATACATACGCATACAGTGAAGGGTTGGTGAAACCAATTCTATGTTGACGTTATATTTAATTTTTGAAGGGAATTAATTATCGACGTCAAGTTATTCAAGTCCGAGTCCGAGTTTGATTTCGTGTTGGGGATTTTTCGGAGAGGTTCAGGCTTGTCATCGGACGACAGGTAGGTTACGGTTTAATTTCCCTAGACTCCGCATATATAAAATAAAATTGTATTAATGGACATCCTTGGGTTGGTTTATTAGGTTGGTACCACAGACCTCGACCGCTTTATTCATGTCCGCCTACTTTTGTTCCTCCGTTGCTTGTAGTACTTGCCGATATATTTTATGTACCCTTGTGGTCCTGTGAGGCCTTGTTGACTCTGGAACATAGAAGGTGGGATTTTGGGAATGTCCGCGAGTCCCGGGCATAGAATTATCCTTCTAGGCTGGTTATGCTTGCTGAGTAGTTGTGGGCCTGTGCAGGGTCGATAGGTTGATTGTGAGCTGCGGGGCAGCTATTGTGTGTGATCATACCATTTCCATGCATATAAAGAGGTTTTATCCACGTTTTACTGGGGTTTTGGTTTCGGGCCTACTGACACTGGTTTCTAAACCTTGCATGGCCCGGGGGGCCCATTTTTGATGGAAATGATTTGGAAATGGTTGATTTCACTTGTGGAGATTTTTGGGAAAGAAAGTAAAATTATGTTTAAAATCATCAGTTTTATGATTATCGCTAGACTCGGCAGGGCCGGGGTGCTAGTTGAGTTTTCTTGTTACTTGAGATGATTTTTAGCCTCGGTCGAACCGAGCACCTGAGATGACTTTTTACTGTTTAGACCCGGCTATGCCCGGGCACCCTTGGAGGGGTTTTTGAGATATTTTCCTACTATTTTTAGTCCTGGACAGGGTCTGGGCATGCATATTCGAGACTGGGTCTCTATCTTGATATCGAGACTGGGTCTCTATCTTGATATATGTTCTGATACTGAGTTTTAGTATGGGGTCTGGGACCTCCATGGACCTTGCCATCCGGGCCAGGGGCTACGGGCTGCGTGTGCCGGAAGAGGGGTATACGGGGGAGGAGAGGTATACGGGCAGAGTCCTTCCATGGAACCCCTGCTGGGCCGGATCGGCGCCGGAGGAGGTACATACAAAGATACCATGGCACTTGAGATCTTCATGCATCATATCATTCATTGTTTGAGGCTCCACCCTTGTTTGCTGTTTGCTGATTGTACGCTCCGGTAGTATAGGATGCCGGAGGGTTTGTTTTCACTTGTTTGTGTTCCTCGGTTGTATGGGCTGCCGGGGAACTGTAGGTAGACTTTTGCTTTTTACTTATAGAATTGTTCTCTAGTATGGATAAGTATGAGATTGGTGTGATTAGTTGAGTTTGATTCATGTCTCTGAGCATGCCTATTGTTACTCTTTCTCTCTTCTTCTTACACTTGAGGTTACCGGTATACCATCCATTTCGTAAACTTATTTTGTATACACTGTTATTGCAAGGACCCCAGGTGCGTTGTTTCTTACTTTCACCTGTGCCTTTGGTGTGTATATTCTGCTTACTAGCCTCATCTGTGGTTCTGTTGTTTTCCCTCTGGGCTAGTTTCCTGTGTACCTTTCGTTGATTTCTGTGACTACTTGCTTCTATTCTGTCTATTACTGCTCTTTTATCTTATATGTGCCCAGTCGGCCTATGATACCTACTGGGTACCATATGCTTCGCATTTGGTGCTCACCCCTACCCCCTGCATCTTTGGGTGCAGATCCTAGCGTGGGCCATCGCCGTTAGACCGTTGTGATTCGTGCTTGGAGATCTGTTGAGGACTACTTCAGGCTGAGGGTGAGCTTTGGCGCATGCGGAGCTTAGCTTTAGTTTCATCTTTTGCCTTCATGTACTCTATTACCATTCAGAGACATCTGTATATATTCTTTTGGTTTATTTGTACTCCATGTATGTAGTTTGGCTCTGTACTATGATACCAGGTCTTGGGTTTGGGTTAGTTTCCGCATATGTATATACTTATATCCCTGTTATCTATTTTATTCGTCTTATTCCCTTATTTGTTAGATAGTAGCCCATTACTAACTGTTCTGGGCTACGGGGATTGGTTCACCTACCGGGGGTTGTAGGTGCCATCATGACCGAGAAATTGGGTGGTGACAACTTGGTATCAGAGCTTTAGGTTCACCGGTGTCATCGGTATAGGAGCCAATGTCTAGTAGAGTCCTGCGGATCGGGGCGGAGACGTCCGTACTCAATCTTTGGTAGGCTACAGTGACATTTTAGGAAATTCGACTCTTTCATTGCTTCTGTGTCGTGCTTACAACCCTTGAGTTTCTGGAAATCTCATTTGTTCTACTTCATTCTTCTGCAGATGGTTCGTACGAGATCATCGGCATCACGCGAAGATGAGCCTCCCACTCCAGCTAGGGGTCGAGGACGCCCTCGATCAGTGGCAACTGCTAGAGCTTCTAGCGTGGAGATAGAGCCCGAGCAGCTTGTGGTTCAGGGGGCAGCCCAGGTACCACCAGCTCCAGTGCCAGCTCCAGCGCCAGCTCCAGTACCAGCTCCAGTGCCCACTTCTGTGCCAGCTTCAGCCGCAGCTCAGTCTCCCGATATTCGGGGATTACTATTACAGCTTTTGGGTGTGATTGAAGAGCGGCCTTCTGAGGTAGCGCAGACATCCGCTCAGGGGGCAGCCCTGGGTGCACAGAGCTTAGGAGCGCAGTCGACTACTATGGCTCCCCGTGCGGAGGTCA
>QJPP01005043.1:0-32898 GCA_003996215.1 Jaltomata sinuosa
CACTCCACGTGTAGGTGGAGGGAGTGTCCAGCAAATACTAACAGTGAGTGGTGGCATGTATGGTAAGGGGTGCATTTAGTGCCACTCATTCCTTTGTTAAAAGAAAACTTATCACTTTCTCTCTAACAATTCATGTACTTATATATGTTGCTGTTCCTTTTTACTACAAACCCATTATTTTCTTTTCCATCCAAACAATATCATAGGCTATAGTACATATACGCGAGCAGATGGCTGGAGGGATTTTGTGGAAGAAAGCATGTTTTGAAACTATAGTTGATTCTCAAATGAAAATCAATTTTCTACGTCAAGTTATTCAAGCCCGAGTTCAAGTTTGATTTCGTTTTGGAGCTTCTTTTCGGAGAGGTTCGAGCTTGTTATCGGATGACAGGTAGGTTATGGTTTATTTTCCCTAGACTCCGCATATATAGAATAAAATTGTATTAATGGGCATCCTTGGGTTGGTTTATTAGGTTGGCACCACAGACCTCGACCGCTTTATTCATGTCCGCCTACTTTTGTTCTTCCGTTGCTTATAGTATTCGCCGATATATTTTATTTACCCTTGTGGTCCTGTGAGGCCTTGTTGACCCTGGAACATAGAAGGTGGGATTTTGGGAATGTCCGCTAGTCCCAGGCATAGAATTATCCTTCTAGGCTGGTTATGCTTGTTGAGTAGCTGTGGGCCTGTGCAGGGTCGATAGGTTGATTGTGAGCTGCTGGGCAGCTATTGTGTGTGATCATACCATTTCCATGCATATAAAGAGGTTTTATCCATATTTTACTATGATTTTGGCTTCGGGCCTACTGGCACTATTTTCTAAACCTTGCATGGCCCCGGGGGCCTGTTTTTGATGGAAATGATATGGTTCATTTAACTTGTGAATATTC
Organism: Jaltomata sinuosa; assembly: GCA_003996215.1. Lineage (NCBI taxonomy): Eukaryota > Viridiplantae > Streptophyta > Magnoliopsida > Solanales > Solanaceae > Jaltomata > Jaltomata sinuosa. The sequence continues at coordinate 892 of QJPP01005043.1, forward strand.
CTGGATAAAAGGAAGTAAAATTATGTTTTAAATCACCAGTTTTGCGATTCACGCTAGACTCGGTAGGGCCGGGGTGCTAGTTGAGTTTTCTTGCTACTTGAGATGATTTTAGCCTCGGTCGGACCGAGCACCTGAGATGACTTTTTACTGTTTAGACCCGGTTATGCCCGGGCACCCTTGGAGGGGTTTTTGAGACATTTTTCCTGACTACCTTAGTGCTGGACTAGGGGGTGGTTGGGGGGCTAAAATTTGGGGTGAGTGGGCTATTTTTCTTTCGAAGGGGGGAAACTGGGGTTTTTTCCTCTATCTTGATACCGACTTGCTTCCTGGACGACATGTTTGTTACTGAGTTTTAGTATGGGGTCTGGGACCTCCATGGACCTTGCCATCCGGGCCAGGGGCTACGGGCTGCGTGTGCCGGAGGAGGGGTATACGGTGGAGTAGAGGTATACGGGCAGTGTCCTTCCATGGAACCTACCTGCTGGGCCGGATCGGCGCCGGGGGAGGTACATACAGAGATACCATTTCACTGAGATCTTCATGCATCATATCATTCATTGTTTGAGGCTCCACCCTTGTTTGTTGTTTGTTAATTGTACGCTCCGGTAGTATGGGATGCCGGAGGGTTTGTTTTCACTTGTTTGTGTTCCTCGGTTGTATGGGCGGCCGGGGGACTGTAGGTAGACTCTTGCTATTTACTTACAGAATTGTTCTCTATTACAGATAAGTATGAGATTGGTATGATTAGTTGAGTTTGATTCATGTCTCTGAGCATGCCTATCATTACTCTTTCTCTCTTCTTCTTACACTTGAGGTTACCGGTATACCGTCCATTTTGTAAACTTATTTTGTATACATTGTTGTTGCAAGGACCCCAGGTGCATTGTTTCTTACTTTCACCTGTGCCTATGGTGTGTATATTCTACTTACTAGCCTCACATGTGGTTCTGTTGATTTCCCTCTGGGCTAGTTCCTGTGTACCTTTCGTTGATTTCTGTGACTGCTTGCTTCTATTTTGTCTATTACTACGCTTTTATCTTATATGTGCCCAGTCGGCCTATGATACCTACTGGGTACCTTATGCTTCACATTTGGTGCTCACCCCAACCCCCCTGCATCTTTGGGTGCAGATCTTAGCGTGGGCCATCGCCGTTAGATCGCTGTGATTCGTGCTTGGAGATCTGTTGGGGACTACTTCAGACTGAGGGTGAGCTCTTGGCGATCGGAGCTTAGCTTTAGTTTATCTTTTACTTCATGTACTCTATTACCATTCAGAGACATCTGTATATATTGTTTTGGATTATTTGCACTCCATGTATGTAGTTTGGTCTCTATACTATGATACCAGGTCTTGGGGTTTGGTTTAGTTTCCGCATATGTATATATTTATAGTCCTTTTATCTGTTCTCTTCGTCTTGTTATCTTATTTGTTAGATAGTAGCCCATTACTAACTGTTCTGGGCTACGGGGATTGGTTCACCTACCGGGGGTTGTAGATGCCATCATGACTGAGAAACTGGGTCGTGACATGGCTATGCTAGGGGTCATCCACAGGGTGGGTGAGGTAACTTTTAAGGAGACTGGGAAGATAGAGGAAATGGCAGCATGGGTAGGGGAGTGGCACAGCCAGCCAGGAAAGTTGCTTGGATTAATGACTGAGCCTATTGTTATGCATTCCCAAGGAAGTCTAAGGCTGAGGCATCATATGCGGTGATCACATGTACTATTCTAATCTGTGACAGGATGGCTTCTGTGCTACTTGACCCAAGTTCTACTTATTCATATGTTTCTCCAAAATTTGCTTTGGGTCTGGATTTGGTTTTTGATGTCCTTGATTCCCTTATACATGTGTCTACCTCGGTTGGAGAGTCTGTTATAGTAACCCATGTTTATCGTAACTGTCCCATGGTGTTTGTGGGGTTGCAGACTTGGGTAGATTTGGTTATTCTGGACATGTTTGATTTTGATGTTATTTTAGGTATGACTTGGATGTCTCTATATCATGCAGTGTTGAATCATAATACTAAGATCGTGACTCTAGAAATCTTGGGTAAGGATAGGCTAGAGTGGGATAGTGTGTACAGGCCAAAGCCGGCTAAGATTATATCATTTGTTTGGGCTAGAAAGTTAGTGGGAAGAGGGTGTTTGGACTTCTTGGCTCCTCTACGGGATGATAGTGTGGAGTCTCCATTGATTGAGTTAGTTCCGGTAGTTTTAGATTTTCAAGAGGTGTTTCCGATGGATTTGCCTGGCATTCCTCCAGACAGAGACATTGACTTTTGTATAGACTTGGAGCCAGGCACTCATCCAAATTTCTATTCCTCCTTATCGCATGGCTTCAGGACAGTTGAGGGAACTTAAGGCTCAGTTTCAAGAACTCTTAGATAAAGGTTTTATCCATCACAGTGCTTCACCTTGGGGTGCTCCAGTGTTATTCGTGAAAAAGAAAGATGGTAGTATGAGGATGTGTATAGACTACAAGCAATTGAAGAAGGTCACCATTTGTAACAAGTATCCTTTACCTCGCAAAGATGACCTCTTTGACCAGGTGTAGGGTGCATCTGTATTTTCAAAAAATGACTTAAGGTCAGGGTACCATCAATTAAAGATTAGGCTTGAGGATATCCCTAAAATGGCATTTCGGACACGATATGGGCATTATGATTCCTAGTAATGTCATTTGGGTTGACCAATGCATCAATGGCATTCATGAGTTTGATGAATAGGTTATTCAAATCGTATCTGCATTCATTCATCATCGTGTTTATAGATGACATTCTGATTTACTCCAAGAGTAGGAATGAGCATGTAGAGCATCTTTATATTGTTTTGGATATTTTGAGGCACCAGAAACTATATGCCAAGTTTTCCAAGTGTAAATTTTAGTTTAATTCAGTTGCCTTCTTGGGGAATGTGGTGTCGTAAAGGGGGGTGATGGTGGATCCCTAGAAGATTAAGGCAGCTAAGAGTTGGGTCCAGCCTAGCTCTGTGCCGAGGTAAGGAGTTTTGTGGGCCTTGCAGGTTACTATCGTAGATTTGTCAAGGACTTTGCGTTCGTTGCTACTCACTTGACAAGGTTGACTAAGAAAGAGGTATTGTTTGTGTGGTCCAACAAGTGTGAGGAGAGCTTCAAAAAGATCAAGACATTTCTTACCACAACTATCATTCTATCATTGCCGGTTAAAGGTAAGGATTTCATTATGTATTGTGATACTTCACATTCGGTTTTGGGTGTTGTGTTAATGCAGGATAAGATTTTTATAGTTTATTCAAGGCAGTTAAAGCCTCATGAGAAGAATCACCCAACCCACAACTTGGAGTTGGCTGTGGTGGTCCTTGCACTCAAGATTTGGAGGCGCTACCTCTATGGTGTCAAGTGTGAATGTTCATGGACCATCGCAGCCTGCAGCATGTATTTACTCGGAAGGACTTGAATCTGAGGCAAAAGAGATAGATAGAGTTGTTGAAAGATTACGACATGACCATCCAGTATCATCTGGGCAAGGCTAATGTGGTGGCAGACACATTAAGTCGTAAAGCAGTCAACATGGGTAGTTTAGCTTGTTTGGGGGTTTCCAAATGACCATTGACTAGGGAGATTCGGGCACTCAAATCTAAGTTCATGCAATTGGTCATCTCAGAACAGGGTGGGGCGTTGGCCAGTGTTGAGGTCAAATCCATATTTATGGAAGAAATAAAGGCCAAATAGTTTTAGGATGCTTAGTTGAACAAGCTTCAGAGCAAAGTAGCATCCGGAGAGTCCGAGGATGCTGTGTTGGATACCAGTGGGGTGATAAGGTTCAGAGGGAGGATTTGTAATCCTTGGGTTGATGACATGATTTAGAAGGTATTGGCAGAGGCTCATGGTTTGCGTTATTCAATTCATCCTGGGGTAACGCAGGCAACTTTAGGCAACTTTATTGGTGGCCTGGGATGAAAAGGGACATAGCTGATTATGTGTTCAAGTGTCAAAAATTTTAGCAGGTTAAGTATGAACACCAAAGTCCTACAGGATCTCTCCAGAGAATACCCATTCCCGAGTGGAAGTGGGAAAGGATAGCCATGGACTTTGTGATGGGTCTTCCTAAGACCTTAGGAAGATATGACTACATTTGGGTCATTGGGACAGGCTGACCAAGTCAGCTCACTTCATTCCGGTCATGGTGGATTATAATTCACATCAGTTGGCTAAGATCTATGTTAAGGAGATTGTGAGACTGCACGAGGTGCCACTCTCCATTATTTCACTCAAGGGCACGCGGTTTACCTCTAAGTTTTGGGGTAAGGTGCAAGAAGAGTTGGGCACTCAACTTGCCTTCAACACAGCTTTTCATCCTCAGACAGACGGTCAGTCGGAGAGGAAAATTCAGGTATTGGAAGACATGCTTAGAGCATGTGTGATTGACTTTGGAGGTCATTCGGACCAGCTTCTACCATTGTGTAAGTTCTCATACAATAACAACTACCACTCCAGTATCAACATGGCCCCATTTGAGGCATTGTACGAGAGGGGATGTCGATCACCCATAGGGTGGTTTGAGGAAGGTGATGTGAAACCTTTGGGCATGGACTTGGTAAGGAAAGCTCAAGAAAAAGTGAGGGGAATTCAGACCAAGTTGCTAGCAGCCTAAAGTAGGCAGAAAGAGTACGCAGATCGCAAGGTAAGAGACATGTGTTTCAAGGTTGGTGAACAGTTGTTATTGAAAGTGTCACCACTGAAGGGGGTTATGCGGTTTTGAAAGAAGGGCAAGCTCTGCCCCTCGATATATTGGCTCATTCGAGGTTCTCAATATTGTAGGGCCAGTGGCTTACAGGTTAGCACTACCTCCCAATTTATTCGGAGTCCATTTGGTCTTCCATGTATCCATGCTAAAGAGATACTATGGAGATGGAGAATATATTGTCAAATAGGATTCCATCTTGCTAGACAAGGATCTTCAATATGAAGAGGAGCCGGTTGTGATACTTTATCGGGATGTCCAAAAATTGAGAACAAAGGAGATCGGGTCGGTAAAGGTTCAATGGAAGCATCATCTAGTTGAGGAAGCCACTTGGGAAACCGAGAAGGACATACGGGACAAGTACCCTCACTTATTTAAGGATTCAGGTACTACACTTTCTCTCTTTTAAATCATCTTTTTTGGTTTAATCATTCGAGGACGAATGGTGAGTAAACTGGTATCTGTTGTAATGACCGGATCCGTCATTATGGGTAAACCTTTCGTGCAAAGTTTCGGGTTAGAAAACTTCCAGGTTTGGGAGTTGGAAAGTTTGGGCGAGGCTAGTCTCAGATGGTTTCTAAGTGAGGTATGGTCTAGGGCAATCTGAGTGAGGATTGGGTAATGTATCTTATGTTGAGCTAGTTTTTCCGTTAACCAAGACTTTAAGGATTCTAAGGGACTTTTTTGAAATAGATTCAGGTAAGTAGAACTCCCTGTATCGAGGTTGATGTGAGGTTTTTTTTCCAAAATATCAGGATTTAAAATGTGTTGTAAAATGGGCACTTTTGAGGGATTTTCCAAGTTTTTGTCCAGTGTCCACCACTATAGCAGTTGACACTGCACTACAGCGACCACAGCTATAGCAGAGAAATTCCCACTATAAAAGAAGTCAAAGTCGATCAGCACCGCCATAGGGGTCAGTTTTTCTACAGCGGTGCCGCTATAGCGGTGTATAGACCGGTATAGTGGAATAAATTGGGTTTTAATACAAAAACTTCCCCAAAACATTCAATTTTTCCTCAAGAACATTTTGGAGAAGGGCAAGGGAGATTTGGACGATATCAACTCTATTTTACCCTAAATTTCATCCCAAAGGTGAGGATTTTACTCCCCTAACTTAGTACTATGTTTCTTTTGCAGTAGAATAGTTAACTATGGGTTTGGGGAAAGGTTTGGGTTAACCGAAGAATGTGAAATTCAAGGAAAAAGGGGATTCTAGGGTGTTGAGTTCTTGGGTTATGTTTTTTATGGTTCATTCATGATTTAATTACCATAATTCGCTAAAGGTAACCGTAAAAATGGTAGTTTTGGATGAATTAGTGGTGTAAAAGCTCGAGAATGGGTTGAATGATTATGGTTTGGCCTAGGCGATTAGGATTTTTCATAATCTGGGTAAATTTAGACAATTGGACTGATTTTAGTATATTGTATACTTGTTTTTAGACCAAGAGCAAGCAAAGGCTTCCAGAAACGAAAAGGCTCCGGTCCAGTAAGATTCAGGCTATTCGAGGTAGATGATGGTTATTGTTTTTCCCAAAAGTGATATGTGTTCATGTACTATTGCTTAGTATTGTATGTGGTTGCATGCTTAGGGAATAGAATTATGAATGTCTAGCTCTCCTATGTCAATTATGTGAAATGAACTTGGTATGGTTACTTGTTGGCTTACAAGTGTGATGTGGTTCATTAATTATTAACTTGTTGGATTGTATGTGACATTCGATTGTCTCGGGTACCACACCTTGTACAAGTTCTGTATTAGTTGGCTCAGGTACCACACCTGGTACAAGGTTGATTTTACTTGTATTGATTGCATTCTGTCAATGGTTCCATGAGTGGATTGGGTCATATTCTTGAATTGTAATTAATGGTCCATGAGAGGCCGGGTGGTTGTATTTAAATGTGGGGTTGGTCTTAGTGTAGACTGGTATTTCATGTTGAACATGTAGGTGTTGTCATAGGGATCCCTGGTTGGTCTGGTTTGTGTGGAAAGTATATATGTTTATTGTCACTGTGTATTGTTTAGTGGTTGTTAAGCTTGTTACATGTGGTTGGTAAACTAGAGAAAAGACTTAGAGTCTAGAATGATATTGCTGACTTGTTTATTCATGTTTGTCGTACTTTACTCAACCTTGTTTTATTGTTCATATATTATTTATTGTGGCTGGCCGATGATCCTACCAGTACACAGTGGTTGTGTACTGATTCTGCACTTAGTTTTCTCTTTGTGTGTACAGGACATATTCCGGCGGCTGACACACGACCTCAGTTGTATTCCCGGTGATTTCAGATTCCAAGGGTGAGCTACTCATTCGGCTTCCATGGTTTCATCCAGTATATTTCTAGTCCATTATTTCAGACTTGGATTCTCTATTTTTTGGGGTTGCATCCCCGTTTCTTAGACAGTAGTAGATGTTTTGGTATGGTGACTTTCAGATTCTAGGGCTAATTTTTCCGCAGATAATTATGTTATTGTTTGTTTTTAGCTATGGATGATAGTTTATTTAATGCATCTAGTTTTGAGTTGTTAGGTTCGTTAAGTGTTGAGTTGGATTGTTGGTTCACTCATTCGGGGGTTGGGGGGTGCCATTCGCAGCGGGTTGGGTCATGACAATAATTTATCCAGAGGCTTTGTGGGTTGGCATACGATGAATGTCACTACCTCGCTTCCCACTCGGAACTTGAGCTCTCCGAGTTCAACATTCACTAAGGCTCTCCCCATAACCAAAAATGTTCTCCCCATTATGAGCACCTTAATATCCACTTCATAATCCATAATCACGAAGTCGGCCGGGAGAATAAACTTATCAACCTTGACCAATACGTCAAATAGAATTCCTATCGGCCGCTTGATGGACTGATCAGCCATGAGTAGTCGCATGGGAGTAAGTTTGGGCATGCCTAATACTAACTTCTTGAAGATCACTAGGGTCATCAAGTTAATGTTTGCCCCTAAGTCACACAAGGCCTTATGGAACACAAACAACCCAATAGTGCAAGGAATAATGAATGCACTCGGGTCTTCCCATTTTGTAGCAACATTACTTGTCATCACAGCGCTACAGCTGTATGAGATCTCAATGGTTCCCACATCGACAACCCCCTTTTCTTGAGCAACTCCTTCATGAATTTGTCATACCCCGGCATTTGCATTAAGGCTTTAACCAAAGGAATATTTATCAAAAGTTTGCTAAACATGTCAACAAACTTATTGAATTTGTTCTTTTCCTTCTTCTTATTTAATGTTTGAGGGTACGGAGGAGGTCCCTTGGGTAGTATGGTTTGCACGCTTTGCACAATAGGAGTTTCCTCCTCAATGTCTATGGCTACTTGAGGAGGGGATTCAGCCTCCTCCTTCTCATCATCAATATCAACATTCAACGGAATGTTAGGTGCACCAACCTTCACCCCAACTTCTGATTATTTAACATATTTTTCACACACAACCTTTTCTTCTTTGTCACACGGCTCCACAACAGGTTCAACACTAGGCCTCTTCACCACATCAGTCGAATTCTCCACAACATCTACAATAGGCTTTTTCACCACACCACTTATTTTTCCTCTTCTAGTAACAATATCCATAACATGAGCGTCATTTTTAGGATTGGATGTGGTGTCACTAGGGAGTGTTCCCTTTATCCTCGGATTCATTTGAGTGGATAAATGGTTCATTTTAGCCTCAAGATGCATGATTGAGGCCGAATGAGAGCTCACAGTTTGATAAAGTGTTAAAACTTTGATTTTAAGCTCACTAACCCCGGTATTTATTATCTCTACCCTCTTCAAAACCATGGACAACATGTCCTCTATCTTTGAGTTACTGGTATTGCTTATGGTGGGTTCATACAAGGCGTCTGACTTATTTGGAGGTACATATAGAATGGAACTCCAGTGATTGAATCTATCACCATCTCTGTCACAGTCCCTCCAATTTCCATCTATTTCCTTGTCCTTTATCCAACCTTGATTCTCATCCCTCGAGCGATAATACCTGGGATGAGAACCCACTAACAAATAGCAAAGTTTACCATCCACGATGGTCATTAAGTCATCATCACTAGCCGTGATCTTTGGTGTACTCACAGCATTCATAGTCTTAGCACTTTCAGCCCCCATCATATGCTTGGCCAATAAGTCTATTTGCGTTATCATCTTGGCCATGGTCTCATCCCTTTCTTCATCCTTTTTTCGCATATCATTTGTCAAAATAGATGTGGTCACTCCCAATGTAGGAAAATCAGCCTCCCTTGTGTGCCAAGATTGGTTAGTCTTGGTCATTCTCTCTAGAAGGGACGAGGCAATACCAAATTATTGGTCCATGAAAGTCCCACCCCCAAGGTTGTTGGCCACAGACTTGTTCATTGAGTTCAAAGCCATATAAAAGCTTTGTATCAAGACATTATCCGACAATTCGTGGTTGGTACATAGCACGAGTTTCTTTTTAAACCTAAACCATGCCTCGTGCAAAGGCTCATCGAGAAGTTGGCAAAAGTTGGTGATTTTATCCCTCAGCTGAATCATTCTTGAGGGAGGGAAAAATCTAACCTTGAAATCCTCTACCAACTCAGCCTAAGAGGCGATTGACCCCTCCGGTAGTTCTTCCAACCATGTCGTGGCTTCCCCTATTAGGGATAAGGGGAATAGGCAAAGTCAAATAGATTCTTGGGAAATGTTTTTGAAGATGAAAGGTTGGCATATCTCCATGAAGTTTTGAATGTGCCTATTTGCATCTTTGTGTGCTGATCCTCCAAACATCCCTTTCATTTGTATAAGATAGAGCATAGTACTAGTGACGTGGAACACCGCATTTCCAATCGTAGGAGGTAAACATATTGCACCTACTCCTCCTTGAATTAAGGGTTCATTGGTTTTGTCCATGAATCCATTGACACTTCTATTGTTACCCACTTCGCTCATGAGTTGTCTGCTCCTCTTTACTACCTCTTTGCATTCGATGAAGTACATGTGAGAGGGGTAGGCTTGTTATTGGGTCACACCCTTGTTTGTGTGACAAATATGAGCGGGTCTCATATCCATTTGACCTCGAAGACCCTTCATGGGTATGTGAGCTTTTAATGGTACCACCCTTTGGATGGTCCTATCCTTGTGTTGAGTGGAATAACCAATTCCCTTGTACTCCATATGTTGACTTCATTATCATTACAATGGGGAACGCTTGTTTGTTCCTTGAGAATGTGCCGCTTTGGCATACTCTTTCTTGTGCTAACCCATGTGCTAACCCTCATACTATAAGGAATTTGTGGTTGTTTGTCCTTCCTATATTTTTGCTAGGTTTGGATTCGAGGATGAATCCTTTTCAAGAAGGAGAGAATGATACGATATCGCCCAGCGACATTTATTCTAGACCTATACTTTAAGGTCTAGAGAAGAGGATCCAAGCCACACTTACCCATAAAGCACAAAAGGGATCTTGGAAGAGCCTCATTACACTACAAGTGAAGCAATTCCACATTTGGATGATCGTGTGGTGCAAAGAGGAGGCTGCCAGTGAATATGCCTGATGGTGCGACCAAGGTGTGACACGCACATCATCTGGTGCAAAATGCACACAAACTTTGCACCTCAGGTGTGACCTGCACAATGGCTGGTGCATTAACACTTCAAGCGCACCTCCAGCTGCACCAGACCCGTCATGAGCCCATTTTTGAAGTCTTCCAAGTTCACTTTTGGGGCTTGATGTAATAACTATAAATAGGGGTTCCCTTCCCTTTAGATCCTTAGTTGTTGATTGATATGGAATTATCTCTTTGGGAGTTTTAGCTTGTTAACTTGGGTGGATTCCAAATTAGTTAATGTAGTGTAGAAATCTATTGGGTGGATTCCTAATAGTCTATTGTGCGGATTCCTAATAGTTTAGGTGAGTGATTAAGGGTGGATTCCCTTGGTAACTTGATAACTTCTTTTGCTTGAATTTTATATGAGAATACTCATTTGTGGATTCAATAGAGTACTTCTACCTTACTGATTCGAGTTGGATTATCATTCGGTTGTTGTAATCAATTGGGAGGTAAGGGTATACAGTCCCTTGTTTCCCATAATTGCAATTTCTTAGTGATAATTCGCATTTCTTTAGTTTATTTCAATTTCGTGTTGGATTTTGATTAGTGTCATGCCTCGATGCTACCCCCTGGGCACAACACGGGACTCGAGACCACAAGTTCCCCAAGCTAACCCTTGGTCATAGCATGTCTCAGGAAATTCTATTAAATGAGCTGAAGCATAATAGGAAAGTTTGGAAACATAGGCAATATATAGTCAAGTCAAATAAGAAATATAGTCTAAAGAGGAGACTCGAATACAAACTATGTTGAAAAGCCTCTAAACCAACTTCTAGAGTTGATGGGACAAGACCCCAACTAACTCGACAATCTGAAGGAAAGATAAACAATACAACTGGAATGAAAATCCATCCTCAAACTATAAGGACTCACCAATGTTGACTGAATACCCGGCTCTGACTAGCCACGAGCCTGATGGGAAACACCCTAATCTGCATCATCAAGAGGATGCAGTGTAAGATATGCGTCAGTACTATAGGATGTACCGAGTATATGAGATATGCATGAACATGATGAAAACATGATAAGTATGCTTTAACAACCGAAATCATGCTTTAAAGGTAAGGCTGAATGTAAATGACTCTATGAAATACAATAAGTTATAAACATAATCATAAATAATGAGTCAAAAATCTAAATAAGAGTCAAGTACATTTAAAAGAATAAACTATTTATGTGGGAGGTTCTCTAACCGACATAGACCATGTGAGCTACATGAAATCTGATGTATACGCCCCATCGGGAGGACCCAATATACCTTGCCAGGGTATAAAAGCATGAGTGTGGCGTGATCACTAAATCTGATGCCCAAAGAGGGGACTTATAAACCTACAGGGGCACGTAATTATGGGACTAAGGGTACTCTCACCCCGTCCAACTCGGTGCTAAATACTACTCACAAAACATACTTATAACTCATATACTAATGGGACATATCTAATGCCAAACATGATCATACTGGTGACATATCTGATGTCAAAACTGTTTAAAAAGCAATAAGATATATTTGATGCAATGCAATTCAAATTCATACATCTAAAGACTTGTCACAACCATAATTCAAATCATACTTTTCCTTTCTAAATTTATACTTGAAGAATTAGGTATGCAATTTCATAAATACAAAGGTCACGATATCTAATCATGTCAAATTCCTCTTGAAAACATGCAATCCAATGGAATCATGCTAGAAATCAACTTTAGTACTTGGGCTTTTTAAAACCAATGAAGGAATCATGATCAAATCATAAAATAAGCCATAAGAAACCATGAAGTTAAGTATAGAAACTGATTTCATATGTTTTTACCCAATTTAGATCAAAACCCTAATTTCACAAGTTCATAATTCAAGATAAGAATTGGGGTTTCGGGTACAAGGGTAAAGGGAACCCATTGTTGAATACCCACATATCTTGATGGAACCTAACCCACAAGAAATTGAAAAGATTAGGAGACTTGGTCTTGGATCTTGGAGGAGAACTTTTCCCAATTTGGTGGATGAATGAAGTATAATGAGAAGCTTAGGCTAAATGGGGTAGAAACCCTTCTCAAAGTAGTCAAAACGACATCATTTAGGAGTTAAAAGGGTGGGTAATAACTAAAATACCCCTGGGACTTAAATAAGAAACTGCAGGAAAAGGGCCGCCTCACAGGCTACCCGATGTGTATCACGCCCACAATGGCCCATCGGCCAAGGTGTCGGGCGGGGGGGGTACTTTGGTTGGGGTCTACTGGACCATTTTGAAGATGAGCTCCCATGTCCCATCGCGCCTGCGAAGCTCATGGGGTTTCTCATCGAGGGAAGGGGGCGAGGGGAAAGGTCGTTGGGGCATTCCGACAGCGGGTTTCCATGGGTTGTTGTACCCATAATTTCCCAAACCAAATAAAAAGAACAAACACTCTACAAGGTGATTTCAATTAACAATCAAAAAGGATCCCCGGCAATGGTGCCATTTTTAATAACGCTCAAATGACACTCTCTATTACAGAGGTGATAGCGATCGTTAAGCAAAACAAAATTTATATTACCTGATGGGAGTCGGGGTCGATCCCACAGGGAATGGTAGCTTAACCAATAAGATTGTAGAAAGGACCTCACAATGAGAGTAGATTGTCCAAACAACAAATAATATTAAAAGGGGGGGAATTGGGAATCTGTCACAATTTAATTACAAACCAAACAATAAAGTAATGCGAGTTGTAAACAAGAGAGAGGACGACTAGGGATGTGCTTCCGATGGGACTCAAACAAGGGTCTAGGTACTTTCTCAAATGCGTAAATTCTCACTAAACAACATAGATAGCATTGGTGTTAGGCATGCATGTTAATCTGTCGATCCCACAATCATTTATCCAATGGTCTTTGTTCAAGCACCATTGTTTAGGCATAAACCAACCAATATAAGCTTGGGGAGGTTACACTATCTCTAGCTTAGACCCTTAAATGGGTGTTTCTGGCGAATTGAGCTAATTTTAGCCTCAATCTAAGTGGAATCTCAATACCCACTAGCAATTTCACATCCAAAATTATGAACCCCTTTCTCAAGCAAGAACATAATCAAGTAAATTAAATCAATATTTGCAACCACCAATTTTAGAGTTAAAATATGGCAAAATCACTAGACCCATGTTATATTAGCAATTATAAACACAAATAAGCAAGACCCATACCCTTTTATCAAGTAACCATCATCAACACATACCTAGACAAGGAGATTTAGCTACTCATGCTAAAGAAAGAAGAAAATATACCCATAGGGATATTCAAATTCCTTTTCATTAATTGTAGCAAAACTCCAATATCCAAGCTCAAATTTAAATGTCCAAGGTTGAATATTGAGATAATTGAGTGAAACCCTATATCTTGCCTTGGGAGAGAAACTTGCTCAAAAACTGAAAACTATCAAGAACTGTGCAAAACTTTGCCTAGATTGGGTTTTAGAATATTCCTAATTCGTCATATAAAAGTGGATAAAATTACCTCTCGAGAGCTGTGCACCGTGACATGCATTTTGCATATCACGTTGTACGCATTGCACAACTCCGCACAAGTGAACCACTGACTTGACCGATCTTCAAACGTCATGCAAAGCAGGGTGCGGTTTGTACCAGGCCATGTGTGTATCACACAACGCTCTCACCCCTTAACCGATCTTCCTTCTTTCTTCTAAACTTCATGCGGAGGGAGGTGCGGACCACACCAAGGGTTGTGCATGTTGCACAATAGCCGCACCTCTCAGCAGAATCTTCATCTCATTTGATAACTTTACACTTCAACTCCTTTTGAGCTCTTTTGGGTCCAATTCCTTGTTTTCTATCTTTGACCAAGAGTACCTGCATTCACATTGATAAAGGTCATAAGAACCTCTAAATCTCATCAAAAAATTATAATAATATATAATTAAAGGCTTAATAAGTTGGTAGATTAACAACTTATCATCTGCAGGGGACAAGCTCAATCCATGTACCAAATAACCCAGACAACTAGTGCATGTCACCCTTATGTAAAATCAATGTTACACCATCCTTATTCTAACGTCCCTACCCTTATACATCTCGAGTTCTACCAATTCTGTGATAATGATCTTTACCGGTTCATCTCATAAACACATATCACAACACGTATAATCATAATATAAGATAACACAACTACATTGCACTTAAAAGCAAGTTTTTTTATACAATCTCATTTCAGGTGACTAAACACTTACAACATTATCCATTCAGTTATCAATTATAACATGCATTGCAAAAATAAACAAAGAGATAATTAATATGCCCACATTAACTAAATTGAGTCTCACATCAAAAATCTTTTAATGATTATGGAGAGTGTTTCACAGTCTAATTTTTAGATGTACTTAAATATTTTTCAAACCAAATAAGGAACACATATAATATAAGATTACATCTGTGGGAAATCAAATTTAAGGAGGAGCGTGATAAGGGTGAAAATATATGAAGTTTTCTATTACAGTAGTTTAATAGAAGGAAAGTTACAATTCAATTTTGGGGATGGAATGATTTCTACGACGGTTTGGCAGAGTTTTAATAGTGAAATTAGATGGAGGAATAATGACAATTAAGAAATCTGAACATGAACAAAAATTGCATAAACTGTTTAAAGAAGATGACTATTAGAAAAATATTGAAAGATTGGTATACTATAAGTAATCGAGCATACTTGTTTTCCAGAAAGAGAAGATGAAAGTTTGAAATTTTTAGAAAAATGAAAATGTGAAACCGAAATTTAAAGAGACTAAAAATCTCAATTGTTGGGGACCTGAGCATTGAGCTGTCTATCCAAAAGTGTTGTTGGTGTCTCTTCAATATACTGATAGCGCGTATCTGCAAGATTTTATAATTTAGTTGGTATTAAATGGATATGTGATATTTTCATACTTAAAATAATATTGAATTCATTAAATGAATTAGGAGATTACATAATTTAACTTTTAAGTTAGGAAGTTCATGATTTTAATATAATATAGATACTAGTCTTAGCATACATGCCTCGCACATGTCCATCATACTAATAAGAACATATTTTTAAAAATAGCATAAATAATATTTTTAAAGTGTGTTTGTGTAACAATATAGGAATTTAGAAAGAAAATTATAAATATCAAATTGATAAGATCATGTTTAATAGTTTGATACAATCCAATAATTCTTCCTTCATTTTGTACTAAGACTTGCTTCATTGAACAAAAGCATCGTAGAAATAGCATTTGATTAAAAGATAAAAAGGTCATTTGCTTTTACACAAGCACTTAAATGCATGCATTATATGTATATTTAATATCAATTATTACAAAAACTATATTACCAAAACTATTAATGGATTAACATTTAATATAAATATTAGCATTATGAAGACACATTGTAATACAATGTTGTATAGTAAACTAGAACATATAGTATAAGTTATTCGTTAAATAATTAGCACTTACGAAATTACATTGTGATTTATTACTGACTTGTTTTGGCACTAATAAATTGATATCATATCACAAACACTTTATTTATTTGTAATTGATCGTCAAGAAATTGTTATATCACCAAACTTAAAAAGACTCATCCAAATTAGTAAAAGTAGCCACCAATACTTGCACTAGGTAGACTGTCTATATCACACCCCTTGGGGTGCGATCCTTTTCCAGACCTTATTAACGTGTGATACTTTGTGCACCAGGTTGTCCATTTTTAATTGTATTTTGAAATGTCCTATATATAAAGTTGTTTTGCATTATAAGTACAATTTTATTCAATGTGTAATTATTTCTTAAAAGGTAAATTCTTAGTCACATTTTAATTTCTAAATATCAATTTTTTCTATATATTCCAAATACAAAAAAAATGCATAAAATTTAGTTAATTTTAAAATCCTAATGTAATGACCCTCGTGGTCATTTTCTCTGTTTCGTGTGTTTTCACTATTTTAACCCTTCCTGTAGCTTTCACATTACTTTTATGACTTGTTGGGATAAGTGGCACACTTTTTGAGGTGGTCGATCGAGTTTTAGAAGAGTTTCTCTATTTTAGAACTCTTAAAGTTGAAATATTTGACTTTTATAAATATTCTGAGTAGATAGGCTTGGATGAGAATTTGTCAGTGTCGTTAGCTCTGAAACATAGATTCTGAGCTAGTGGGACCTCTGGTTTAGTTCCCGAGGCTTTCAGACTCATTTTGGGTGCTTTGGTGAGTTTTATGAAAAACTAAAAAAAGGTTGACTTCGGTCAATATTTCATCAAGACGATCTCTTTTGATCATTTAGATAATTATATTGAGTCCAGAATGTCATTTCCAGTTAGGTAGCATGTTTGATTTGTGTTCACAGTATTCTAAATAAATCTCGAAGGTCCATCCAGGTATTTTAGACTTGGAGTTACAGCTGATTTTTTTCAACTGTTGGTGTAGCTATGGGTCCTTTATCGCATTCGTGATGAGGGCCTCAAGTTTACAAAGGTCAAGATTTTTTACCATTGACTTCGCGAGTTGGCCTCCGTGTTCGCGATGAAGAACCCACTGGGACTCGGTCTGAGGTACTTCTTTGAGTTTGCAAGGAGACCATCGCAATTGTGATGGGTCTCCTAAGTGTGGTCCCGCGTTCACGATGAAGGGACCCCTGGCAATTAAATATTTCCAACTTTATTATTTTTACCCATTTTCATGAAAGTTGAGTCCCCTTGAGCTTGGAAAGCAATTTTTTGAAGGATTCTTCACCTCAATTGTTCTGGGTAAGTCCTTCATACTCCCCTGTGTATATTTTCACTTTCCTTCATACTCCTCTATGTATATTTCCGCTTATATTTCGCATTGTCTGTCCTTAATTCCATTGAATTCATAGCTAAAATCATGGAAATTCTCTTGATCAAAGTGAGATTTTGGGGCTGTTTTGATCCCTGAATCATTTCCCATTTATGTCAAAATTTCAGGCATGGGTTTATGACCCTATTGGAAATAGAATTGTGGTTTTTAATTCTCGTTTTTCAATGGGCCCTGGGGTTGATTATTGACCCAACTCCCAACCCAAAATTTGAAATATCAATATAGGGATCATCCTTCTTGTATTAACGTGTAGATTGTTATTTTGGTAGCATGACAGTAGTCGGAGGCTTCTCGGAGGGGAAAAGCTCTAATCTAGTAGGTTCATGAGCGCGTATTCAGCCTCCAGGTAGGTTATGACTTATCTACTTATAGACTTTGCTCGTTTAAGGTATGTGTCTGATAACTTGCTAGTGGTTGTTGGGATATTGTGGCTTGAATACAATCTATCTAGGTATTTATGATCCTTATAGCTTGTTTAGGGGTCTTAGAGTACAATTGCACATTGGAATCCTTAGTCTAGGTAATGGTTCATCCTTTAAGACTTGGCTTAGTGTGTGTAGTATCCCTAGAATTAGAGTTCGATGTCTTAGCTTAGTTTTGATTAGTTGCTTGCCTTAGTTGGGGTTCCTAGGAGATATAGTTAGTGTAGCATTTCCAAAAAGCACCAACTCTAGGATGGTATCCTCCCTTTAGTACGTGGACCTTAGATTTTTTTATTAAGATATGATTGGGTTTGGTAGAGATCATCGGGTTGGTTATTCTCCTTAGTGTTGTGCTTTGCTATTTTTGTCATGGGTGTATTGATAACTTGGCATAAAATATCATTTTTGGCTTGAAATGGGATTTTTGGAATACTTTAAATGGATTTGGCTTTCTTAAAGGAAAATGGACTTTTTTTGCGTCGGTTCGAGTCCGAGCATGTATATTTACTTATTAAGCTTCGATTAAAGTATGGGCATGCATATTTACTTATTAATGAGTCTGAGTATGCATATTTATGTATTAAGCATTTGTTTGAGTTTGGGCATGCATATTTACTAATTAAGCCTCAATTCGACTCCGGGCATGCATATTTACTTCTTAAGCCTTGGTTCGAGTCTGGGATGGGTATACAGATATCATGAGTCTCCCATGGGTACTTTATTTACAAGCTATAGGCTGGAGGAGGAGTATAGGGTACTATTGGTCACTTCACTTATCTTATAATGCATGTCATGGCATTCTTCCACACTTATTTAATTTTATATTTGGGTTATAATTAGTATTACTTATTGTTTGCATCCACCATGCTTATGGTGGGTGGTTGGGTTTATTTATTGTTGTTTGTACTTTCTAAACTTATGAGGGGTCTGGTTAGGTTATATAGTTAGATTATTACTTTATGCTTTTCGAGTTATTTACTTATATGTCCCTTAATTATCTAGCTTTGTCCTCGTGCTCTCTTTCTGATCCCTATTTTCTTACCTTTTATGTATACTCATGTTTTATTATACTTGTATTTTATTTGAGCTTAGTCGGCCTATGATGCCTACTGAGTATGTGTGTTTGGTACATACTACACTTTTGCATCTTTTTTTGTGATGCAGATCCTAGTATGAGTTATCACCGTTGACACTATCTTTATGTGGAGTAGTTGATCAGAGATGCAGGGTGAGCTCCTAGAGACCAAAGTTGATCCATCTTCTTCTATTTTTGACTAGTCTTATTTTGTACTTTTGGATATTGTTCTCTACATATCATACCTACCTAGTACTCCTTATATTGTAGTGGCTCTTGTACTGACTTATACTAGGTCATGGGGGATCTTTTGTATATTGTGTTCCTTTCCCTTCCTATATATATATATATATACATATATATATATTTGTATGTTTAGCTTATTCCCTTTAGTAGCCCCGTTACTTAGTATTGCTATCTCGTTCTTATCCATTCTCTTATTAGCTCATTATATGTCATTACGGGATATGGGTTTGGCTTACCTACTGGTGGGTTATAGTAGGTGCCATCATGACATGAGTTTTTTGGTCATGACAGTTTTGTATAAGAGCCCAGGTTCATCAGTGTCGTTGGTACATGAGCAAGTATCTAATAGAGTCTCGCAGATTGGTACAATGATGTCTATATTGTATCTATGGTAGGCTACAAGACATTCTGAGGAAAACTCCATATTTTAATTCCTTATTATGTTTTCTTGACTCTGTCAACTTCTAAGCTTCATTTGTTTCATTCCTTCCTAGATGGTTAAGACGAGTATGGCAGCGGGTGAGGATGAGGCTCCTACACCTGTTGCTACCACACTTTACCAGTGCCAAAGATAGAGATTGAGGGTATACCACTTCAGCTCGAGGATTTAGGGACAGCCCAGCCTCCACTAGGATGTGTGGTCATATAGGTTTTTCAAGATGCCATGGCTAAGACTCCGAGTCTTTTGTAGGGTGTGTCACAGGCAGGGGCCATGCCAGGTACTTTGAGTGGTGCAATGATTAGGGATGAGTTTGCAGATCTTTAGTAGGGTTCTATGTCTGTTTTGGAGTATGAGGTGATGCTTCATGAGTTGACTAGGTTCCCTACCATGACTATGACTATAGAGTATAAGAGAGTGCAGAGATTTGTTAAAGGTTTGATTTCACCACTCCATTTGGTGATACAGCACTTAGTGATGGATTGGGACTACTTTTCTTCAAGTGGTTGATCACCCATGGTATGTAGAGGGGTTATGTCGTGAGGCTTATGGAGGCAGCGACAAGAGGCATTGCCACTGGGGCAATTTTAGTAGTTCTCAGTCCCAAGGTAAGGGATTCTCTGGTAGGGGTCAGAATAACTACTTTCAGCCTAGCAGGCCCTTGTCGGCTGCACTTCAGCTTTCTAGTGGTAGCCAGCTTGGGTATAGTGGTCAGAGCTCTGGTCAGTCTTTACGGGGTTCTTATTCTGGGTGTTCAAGATGTGATAGCCATTCTGGAATGGCAAGTACTTCACATCAGGGCAGAGCTTCTCAGGGTTTTTATGATTATAAGAGGTTGGTCACTTTACTAGAGTGTGTCCTCAGCGTGGAATGATCGAGCCTTCAACATCGACTACTCATCCTCTCAGAGCAGTGGCACCACCGACCAAAGGTGGTGCTCATGGTAGTAAGGGTGCTCGTAGAGGTGATCAACAAGGCATGCTAGGTGGTCATGAAGGTACTCAGTCTGGCGGTGGACACGGATAGCTATATGCCTTTTCTAGTAGGCTATAGGTGGAGACATCGGATGCCTTTATCACAGGTACGACCTCCATTCTCATTAGCCAACTTTTATATTGCTTAATATGGGGTCTGCATGTTCTTGTATATATATCTGCTTATGTTGCTTCTCATATAGGTTACTATGTGAGTCTTGTTGGTGCTTATGCGTGTAGCTATCCTGTAGAAAGTTCTTCTAGTAGTAGATTAAGTGTATCAACCTTGTGGGTGACTATCTTGGGTTATGACACGCGGATAGACCTTGTTATACTAATTTATGAATTTTTTTGTGGCTCTAGGCTTGGATTGGTTACCTTAATATCTAGCGGTATTGGGTGGATGTGCCGAGACTGATACCTTAACTATGCCAGGTATCCCTCAGTTTGTGTGGAAGGGTATCGATAGATATATGCCGAGGGGAGTTTTGTTATTTATGAGGGCGTGATGGTTGGTAGGCTAAAGGTTGTTTTAATTGTCTTTCTTATGTTCGTGATACTAGTGCTGACGTTCCTCCTTTTGTGTTAGTTCATGTGGTTAGCGAGCATTCAGTATGTTTCCTACTATTCTACCTGGTTTTCACCTGATCATGATTTTCACTTCGACATTGATGATTGAGTCGGACACTCAGCCCATTCTTATTCCACCATATCATATGGAACCAATAGAGTTGAGAGGGCTAGAGGGGAAGCTCTAAAACCTTATAAGTAAAGAGGGTTTATCCATCCTAGTGTATCTCTGTGGGGTCCTTATGTTTGGTTTGTGAAGAAGGAAAATGGATCCTTGCATATAGGTATCGACTATGATCGAGTAGCTAAATAAGGTGACTATTAAGAAATAGGTATTCGATGCCGCATATTAGAGTGTTGTTCGACTAGTTGCAGGGTGCAGTAGTTTTCTCTAAAGATAGATTTTAGGTCAGCTTACCACCTCTGGAGGATCAGCGCAACAAACATTCCAAAGACTAACTTTAGGACTCGTTCCGCCCACTATGAGTTCCTAGCTATGCCTTTTGGTTTGACTAATACCCCAGCAACGGTTGTGGATTTGATTAGTCGTGTGCTCAAAGCCTATTTGGATATATTTGTCCTTATTTTCATCGACGACGTCTTAGCCTACCGAGGGAGTAGGAAAGAGTGTGAGCAGCATTGAGAGTTGGGCTTCAGATTTTATGGGTTAGCAGGTTACTTTTAACGATTTATGAAAGGTTTTCTTTGATTGCGGCACTATCGACTAGATTGACTCAGAAAATGTTCCTTCCCAGTGGTCCGACGAGTGTGAGATGATCTTACTAAGCTTAGAGCCTTAGTGACTTCAGCTCTGATTCTGACTTTACCAGTTGAGGACTGGTTTTTTTTATATATTGTGATATTTCTAGAGTTTGTGGATTTTGTATTGATATAGCATGGTAGATACTTGGAGACAAAAGGAGGTGAGTATGGGGAACTTGGCTTTTCTACTGGCAGAGGAGAGATATTTGGCTTCAGGCATCTGGTGCTTATCCAAAAGGATGGTTTGACTTGATATTTTTGAGTTGGGCAGATTCTTGCTCATGTCGAGGCTAGGTCATAGCAGTTGGAGAAAGTTTGGGTTCACCAGTTTGAAGATATGAAGCTAAGGATGATTTGAGATCTGGTGCTCAGTGGCGAGGCCAGGAAGGCAAACTTAGAATCAGAGGATGTTTTAAGGATTAAGGGTCGTGTTTGTGTTTCTAGAGTTAGAGTTTTGGGTGGGATTACTATGGTGGAGGCCCAGTGTTCTGGTTAGACTACTCTTCTAGGGCGAAAAAGATGTATCGTGACTTGAGACAGCATTACTTATGGTGTGGGATGAAGAGGGCTATTTTGGATTCGTGTCTGGGTGTTTGAACTATTAGCAGGTGAGATACAAGCGCCATAAACCAGGTGGTTTGACTCAGAGGCTAACCATTCCTAGGTAGGAGTGGGAGCAGTTAGCTATGGACTCCGTGGTAGGTTTGCCATATATATTATGGGGATTTGGTGTGTTATGGGACATCATGGATAGGTTAACCAAGTCTGATCACTATTTGTTGGTTCAGTTTTTGTATAGTTCAAAAAGGTTGGCTTCGATCTACACTCGAGAAGTTGTGTGTTTGTCTGGGATGCTTATCCCTATCATTTTTTAGTGTGGCTTTTGGTTACATTGTGTTTTTAGCAGTCGATTCAGAGAGAGTTAGGTACCTGAATTGAGCTCAGCACAACATTTCATCTACAGATTGATAGTCAGTTAAGCGGACTATTCAGGTTATAGAGGATATGCTTTGGCAGGTGTTATGGAAGTTCGGAGGTCAGTGAGACTAGTTCTTAGATTTGGTGGAGTTTGCATTGATCATAGCTACCATTCAAGTGTTCAGATGACTCCATATGAGGTGTTGTATGGTAAGGGTACAGGTTTTTGGTGGGTTGGTTTGATGTTGTTAAGGTCGGGTCTTGGGGTACTAGCTTATTGTGTGGTTCCATGGATCGAGTGCGGGTAATTCCGAAAAGTCTCCATACAGATAAAATTAGGCAGAAGGGTTATGCTAATTGGAGGATTCTTGATTTGGAGTGTTTGGTTAGGGATAGAGTGTTCCTTCATGCGTCGCCCATGAAGAGAGTGATGAGGTTCGGGTGGAGGGCAAGCTTAGCCCTAGGTCCATTGGCCCATTTGAGTTCCTGTGGCATGTTGGGGAGGCAGCTTTTGAGTTAGCCTGGCTACCAGCTCTTTTGGTTGTTCACCTTGGTTTCCCTACATTTTGTGTTATGATGATACAATATGGATGAGTCTCACGAGATTTAGTGGGATTTGGCTTAGTAAGACGATACTTGGACTTTCGAGAAAGATCTTGTTTCTATTCTGGTCAGGTAGCTGAGAAATTTGGGTCGAAAGAGTTTTTTTGGTTAAAGTTCTGTGGAGGTGTCATCCAATCGAGGAGGTTCCTAGGGAAGCTGATCTCGACATGTGGACCATATATCCTTGCCTTTCTAAGCCTTTGAGTGCTTTTTATTTCTTAATTTTTGAGGACGAAAGGCTTTTTAGTAGTGGATGTTGTAATGACCCTAGTGGTCATTTTCTCTATTTCATGTGTTTTCACTGTTTTGACCTTTCCCATAGATTCTACATTATTTTTATGACTTGCTAGAATGGGTGGCATGCTTCTCGAGGTGGTCAATTGGATTTTAGAAGAGTTTTCATGTTTTGGGACTCTTAAAGTTAAAATATTTGACTTTGATCAACATTTGCAGTAGACGAGCTCGGATGAAAATTTTATCAGTGTTGTTAGCTTTGGAACATGGATTTTGGGCTAGTAGAACCTCTAGTTCAGGTCCCGAGGCTTCCGAGCTTGTTTTGGGTGCTTGGGTAAGATTTACGAAAAACTAAAAAAGTGTTGATTTTGGTTAACATTTCATAAAGACGACCTCTGTTGGTTATTTCGATGATTCCATTGAGTCTATAATGCTATTTTTAGTTGGTTGCATGTTTGATTTGTGTTCACAGGATTTCAAATGAATCCCGAGCGTCCATTCGGGTGTTTTAGACTTGGTTTTGTAACTGGTTTTTTCCAGTTGTTGGTGCAGCTACAGTTCCTTCATCGTGTTCGCGATAAAGGATCGCATTCGCGAAGGTCAAAAATTTTTACTATCGCGTTTGGGGGCTAGCCTGCGCATTTGCAATTAAGAACCAACTGGGACTCGATCTGGGGTCCTTCTTCGCATTTGCAAGGAGACCATCACGATCGCGATGGGTCTCCTGGGTGCGGTCTTGCAATCATGATGGGGTTCTCGCGTTCATGATGAAGGGACCCCTGGCATATAAATATTTCCAACTTCGTTATTTTCACCCATTTTCACGAAAACTGATTCCCCTTGAGCTTGGAAAGGAAAGTTGTAATGACTGGGTTCGTCATTACGGGTTGTCCAATCATGCCAAGTTTTAGAGTTAGAAAACTCCGGGTTTGGGAGTTTGAAATTTTGGGCTAGGCTAGCCTCGGCCAGTTTTGGAGCGAGGTAGAGTCTAGGGAAATCCGGGTAACGATTGGTCTATGTATATTGTTTTTAGCTAGTTTTCCACATAACCAAGACATAAAGGAGTCTGGGGACTTTTCTGAATCAAGTTTGGGTAAGTAGAACTCCCGAAATCGCATTTGACATGAAGGGATTGTTTAGGGTCGTCCGTGATGAGCGCAACGGTCAGCCGTAGCGACCTCCGCTATAGCGGCAGAAAATATCGCTATAGCGATGGTCAAGGTGGTCAACACCCACTTAAGACGGCTATAGCGGAAGTCATCCGCTATAACGGGCCGACGAGTTTTTAATGTAGAAACTTCCCCAAAATAGTTCAGTTTTCTACAATTCGTTTGGGAGAAGAACTAGGGCAATTTCAGGCAATTTTCCTCCTTTTTCCTTCGAATTTCTCCCCTAAGGTAAGGTTTCTACTCTCCAATCCTTGTACTATGTTTCCTATGCGGTAGAATTGCTAGGAGGGAACTTGGGGAAAGGTTGGAATAACCTAGGAATGGTAGAATCCGGGGAAGAAAGGGGATTCCAAGCATGAATGTTCTTGGGCATTGTTAAAAGTATGTTACTATGATCATAGGTTGTTAAATTCTCTATTTTTATCAATAAAAATGATAGAAGTAGGTGAATTAACAGTGGAAAAGCCCGTGAAAAGGTGGGATGATCATGGGTGGCCTAGGGTTTGGGGATTTTGTGTAATCCGGGTACTGTGCAAGCCTTGTGTGTTAATTGTATGTACTTGTGTGTTATTTTAGACCAAGAATGAGAAAGGAATCTGGAACACGGGAAAGCTCGGGTTGAATAGAGCTTGGATCATTTCGAGGTAGGTGATGGCTTACGATTTCGGTGAATGTTGTATATTCTTGTACTCATAGCTAAGTGTTTGTATAAATTACATTTAGGGGAGTTGTGTAGAATGTCTAAGGTTCCTGCTTTACAGTCTGTGATTTGAACGGTATTTGCTTATTGGTTTACAAGTTGTTTGTTCATGCATTTGACTGTGGATTATTGACATTCGGTTGGCTCGGGTATCACACCTGGTACAGGTATAACAAATAGTTGGCACGGGTACCACGCTTGGTACTGAATATACTAACGGTTGGTTGAGGTACCACGCCTGGTACGGGTTTACTTTTGTTGCATCATTGCATTTTTATTATTGTGTTGCATTGACTGATATTGGTTCTGTGAGTGGACTGGGCTGTTTATTGAAATGTTTTATTGGTTTGGCGGCCCTTGATAGGCTGGGGAAATTATGTATAACTGTTGTGTTGGTCTTGATTTAGGCCGGGTTGATTCAAGGTACATTGTGTTCTCTAAAGAGGATCCCAAGGTGGGTCCGGGCTAGACAAAAAGGTATAGTTAATGGTATATGGTTGTGGCTTAGAGTTAGGTGGTGGCTTTCATGCAGAACAGGCTAAGTAGAGACTTGTAGTCTAGGTGTGTCTGTGGCTATTGTTGCATGTTTTCCATACCTTTTACTTGATATTGTTGTACTGCTTATACACTGTTTATTTGGAAACTGGCTGATGGTCCTACCAGTACACAGTGGTGGTGTACTGATACTACACTTTCTTTTCTTTTGGTGAGTACAGGAAATCTTCCAGGGGCTGAGACATGACCTCATCTTTAGCACCGACGATTTCTGACTTCAAGGGTAGGCTGTTTGATCAAGCTACCTTGGGCTTATCTTTAGAGTTGCAGTCCACTTGTCTCGGACTTAAAACTATTTCCGTATTTTCTTTTGGGGTTGCATCCCTATATTCTGGATATTGGTAGTGATGTTTGGTACAGCGACTCTCAGTTCCTATGAGGAATTTTCCGCAGGATATATTAAAGCTTTAGTTTTTGCATTGCTTAATTTCTAGTTCATTTTCTGTTGCTGGTTTTAGGCTGTTAGTCTAGGCAAAGGGTTGAACTCTATTTGTTCGCTCATCCGGGGGTTGGGTGGAGTGCCACTCACGATGGTCTGGGTCATGACAAAGATGGTATCAGAGCCTAGGTTCGTTGATCTCATCGTACCAAACAGGTCTAGTAGAGTCTTATGAAATGGTGCGAAAACGTTCGTACTTTTCTTCGAGAGGCTATGGGGCTTTAGGAAAAACTATCTTTTCCTTTTTTCCTTCGTGCTACAACTCGATTTCAATTGGTATCTGATGATACAAATTGGTATCTGACCTCATTCACTCTTCTGTCCGCAGATGGTTACTAAAAGGAACAATGGAGCAAGGCCAGCAGTCCCAACAACGGGCCTAGTTGTTTGTGGTAGAGGTAGGGGAAGGTGCAGGGGACGAGCTGGAGCCACACCTGCCAGGGGTGGAGCTCGAGCTGCTGCTGCACGTGAGGTAACCCCTCCCCTACCTCAGGAGCATGTGGCTGAGGACGTAGAAGAAGTGGTTGTAGAGGATGAAGGGTCTCAAGCGGAGGCGGCATCGGTTGGGGGTGCAGGCCCTCCTACTATGACACCGGAAGCTTTTAAGCAGGCGTGGGTTATTCTGAGTAGGTTGGTTGGTGCTGGAGCCATGCCCGCAGCTTATGCAAATCAGGCCTTGGATAATTAGTCAACGGTTACTACAACACCTAGGATGGACGCATCTTCGAGCACGAATGATCTCTTCAGGCCAATGCTACGCCCGATTATGACTGGAAATGAGCATGAGATGCTGACTAAGTTCCTTAAGTTGAAACCTCTAATGTTTCAGGGTATAGACAAGGAGGATGCATATGAGTTCATCCTGGATTGCCATGAGAGGTTGCACAAGTTGGGTATTGTATGTCATCATGGGGTTGAGTTTGTCACTTTTCAACTGCAGGGTGATGCTAAGCAGTGATGGAGGTCTCATGTTGAGTATCGGTCTTCTGTTCTACCTCCACTGACTTGGGAGCAGTTCCACGCGTTGTTCCTAGAGAAGTACGTTCTTTGTACTTTGAGGGACCAGAAAAAAGATGAGTTTTTCTGAACTTGGAGTAGGGTAGCATGTCGGTCTCAGCTTATGAGGCTAAGTTATATGTGTTGTCTCATTTTTCTACACAGATGTTAGGTTCCAAGGAGGAATGGGTTCATTTTTTCGTCAAGGGTCTGAATAGTGAACTACAGGTACTACCAGTGCATATGACTTCTTTAGGAAAGGGCTTTAATGATGTGGTGGATTATGTGAAGAAGAAAGAGGGAGTTAGGCAAGCGGGGCAGGCTAAGGCTTTAGCCAAGAAGCCCCAGAATGAGTGAAATTTCGGTGGTTCATACTCCAGGGGCCAGCATCAGCAGGCTTTCCCGGCTCGTCCTTTTCAGTCAGCTCTGCCAGCTACTACAGGTTGTCGTCAGGGAGCTCAGTATTCAGCTCCTAGTAGCCAAGGAGCGTCTTATACATCAGCTAGCAGACCTACTCTTGACTGTGGTTGCTTCAATTATGGTGAGCTGGGCCACTTTAAGAGGGAGCGTCCACATAGGCAGACAGGTAATCAGGATCAGCAGCAGACTAGAGCAGTCATTTCGGCAGGTAGAGGCGGTAATTCTAGGTGTCATCCACAGGGTGGTCGAGGTAATTTTTTGGGAGGTCGGGGAGACAGGGGGAATGGCGGCGCAGGCAGGGGTGCGGCACATCTATCTTGGGAAGTTTCCCGAATTGATGATTAGGATCATTGCTATGCATATCCAGGGAGGACTGAGGAAGAAGCCTCAGATGCGGTGATCACAAGTACCATTCTTGTCTGCGATAAAATGGCTTCGGTATTATTTGACCCAGGCTCTACATATTCTTATGTGTCTGTGAGTTTTGCTTTGGGGCTAGATTTGATTTATGATATCCTTGATTCTCCTATCCATGTTTCTACCCCATTTGGAGAGTCTGTGATTGTGACTCATGTATATCATGATTGTTCTGTTGTGTTTGTGGGGTTGCATACTTGGGTAGACTTGGTAATTCTGGATATGGATGATTTTAATATTATCTTGGGTATGACCTGGCTATCTCCTTATCATGTTGTGTTGAACTATAACACCAAGACTGTGGCTTTAGAGATTTTGGGTAAGGATAGACTAGAGTGGGAGGGTGTGTACAGGCCTAAGCCAGTTAAGATAATATCATTTGTTCGGGTTAGGAAGCTAGTGGAGAGGGGGTGTCTAGCCTTCTTGGCTCATCTCTGGGATGATAGTGTGGAGTCCCCGCCTATTGAGTCAGTTCCAGTGGTTTTTGAATTTTTAGAGGTGTTTCCAGCGGACTTGCCTGGTATGCCTTCGGACAGGGATATAGATTTTCGTATTGATTTGGAACCAGGCACTCGTCCTATTTCCATCCCTCCGTATCGTATGGCTCCGGCAGAGTTAAGAGAACTTAAGACTCAGCTGCAGGAACTCCTAGATAAGGGATTTATACGTCCCAATGCTTTGTCTTGGGGTGCTCCGGTTTTATTTGTAAAGAAGAAGGATGGTAGTATGGGAATGTGCATAGATTATAGGTAGTTGAACAAGGTGACCATCCGGAATAAGTACCCTCTACCCCGTATAGATGATTTGTTTGACCAACTTTAGGGTGCATCAGTGTTCTCAAAAATTGACTTGAGGTCGGGGTACCATCAGTTAAAGATTAGGCTTGAGGACATTCCGAAAACTGCTTTACGGACTCGATATGGACATTACGAGTTTCTAGTAATGTTGTTTGGTTTGACCAATGCACCGTCAGCATTCATGAGTTTGATGAATGGGGTATTTAAGTGCTACTTGGATTCCTTCGTTATCATATTCATCGATGATATTTTGATCTACTCTAAGAGTAGGGAGAGCATGCTAATCACCTTCGTATTGTGTTGGATATCTTGAGGCACCAAAAGCTTTATGCAAAATTCACTAAGTGTGAGTTTTGGTTGAATTCTTTGGCATTATTGGGGCATATAGTGTTAGAAAGGGGGGTGATGGTGGATCCCCAGAAAATTGAGGCAGTCAAGAGTTGGGTTCGGCCTAGCTCTGTGACTGAGGTGAGGAATTTTGTTGGGCTCGCGGGGTACTACCGGAGGTTTGTTAAGAATTTGGCTTCTATTGCTACTCACCTGGCCAGGCTGACATAGAAGGAGGTACCATTTGTGTGGTACGACAAATGCGAAGAGAGCTTCCAAAAGCTCAAGACACTTTTGACCACAGCCCCTATATTGTCCTTGCCGGTTGAAGGTAAAGACTTTGTTGTTTACTGTGATGCTTCACATTCTGGTTTGGCTGTTGTGTTGATGCAGGATAGGAATGTGATTGCCCATGCATCTAGGAAGTTTAAGGTGCATGAGAGGAATTACCCGACTCATAACTTAGATTTGGCAGTGGAGGTTTTCGCATTAAAATTTTGGAGACACTACCTTTAGGGTGTCAAGTGTGAGGTGTTCCTAGATCATCGCAGTCTGCAGCGCATATTCACTCAGAAGGATTTGAATTTGAGGCAGAGGTGGTGGATGGAGCTATTGAAGGATTATGATGTGACCATTCAGTACCATCCGGGTAAGGCTGATGTGGTGGCAGACGCATTAAGCCAGAAATCTGTTAGCATGGGTAGCTTGGCTTGTTTGGGGGTGTCCAAACGACCACTAGCTAAGGAAATTTGGACTTTGGAGGCCAAGTTCATACACTTGGGTGTTTAAGATCAAGGTGGGTTGTTGGCCAGCATTGAGGTCAAGGCCACCTTCATAGAGGAAATAAAGGCAAAACAGTTTCAGGATCCGAAACTGAGTAAGTTGCGAGGTAAGGTAATATCCGGGGACTCCAGAGATGTCATGTTAGACTCTGGTGGAGTGTTGCATTTCAGGGAGAGGATTTGTTGTAATGACCCTTCCGGTTATTTCCACGTATACATTTTCCTTGAACCGTTAGAGCTTGTTTGTAGCGGCCCCAAGTCACTTAAGGCTCGTCAGGACCGGTATTTCGGTGTTGGGTCCATTTGTTTGGTCGCATTATAAGTTTTGAAGTCAAGCAAGTCGGCAAAAGTTATCGTAAGATCTTTAATGAATTTTCTGAACTTTGGGTAAAATGTCTCGAAGGTTTTCTCCCAATATATAAAGAGTTAGAAGTCCCCCAAAATACCAAATCGAAGGTCTACGAGTCTAGTTTCCAACGCACAAAACCTCACGTCCAACTGATCTCGGAGTAAAAGATTATGACTGTTTTACCGCGGACTATCTGGCAGAAAATGGGTTGCGAACCGGGTCGCGAACCGGGTCGGGTCAAACTCGATTTAAGCCTCAACTTCACGTTTTAAAATGCTATTTCAGTTCTAAAACAGTGAGAAAACATAAGGGAGGGTTCCAAGAGAGTTCTTGAGTATCGAAATTGTGCGTACTTGAAAATATTTAATTAAAAGTCGAATGTGGTAGAAAATTATATTATTATTACATTTTCAAAATATTTTAAAGGTTTATGAAAAATATTTTTGTTACGATATAATTGTATATGTATTTATTTTATAAGGTTTTTATACATTGTAATATTTTAACGGAGATAGTAAATTTAGTTATGTTAAAAATTATCATTATAATATAGTAGGTTTTATTTGAAATGATTTTCTATTAATTATGGTATATTCAAAAAGCTATATTTATTTTACCACGAACTTATGCAATACCCGAGTAGGTACATATTGGGAAAGGAATATGTTGGGTGTCACCTCCACCTCACACGTGGAGGGTGAGGGAGTGTCCAGCAAAGTTAATGTAAGTGGTGGCATCACTAGAAGGTTAGTCATTCTATTAAATTATAAAGTGCCCCTTATGATCTTTACTTTTCAATTACAAATGGGTAATGAAAACAGAGACCAATTCATTCATTATTTCAATTACTATGCGTGTGATGATATATAGATAGGTACTCCACCTTGTTCTTTCATTCTTGGTTTCCAAGTCAAGCAAATTTATTCGATCAATTTTGCTGTTAATCCACCCTAAAGAAATGTTCTTGCGGGAAATTATTTTTGTGTTGGGTTTGATTTTTGGTTCGGAGTTTCTCGGAGCAATTCGGGTTTGAACATCATTGTTCTAGCGGCTTGTCATCGGACGACAGGAAGGTTACGGTTTATTTTCCCTAGACTCTGCATATATAGGATAAAATTGTATTAATGGGAATCCTTGGGTTGGTTTATTAGGTTGGTACCACAGACCTCGACCGCTTATTTCATGTCCGCCTACTTTTGTTCCTCCGTTGCTTGTAGTACTTGCCGATATATTTTATTTACCCTTTTGGTCCTGTGAGGCCTTGTTGACTCTGGAACATAGAAGGTGGGATTTTGGGAATGTCCGCGAGTCCCGGGCATAGAATTATCCTTCTAGGTTGGTTATGCTTGCTGAGTAGCTGTGGGCCTGTGCAGGGTCGATAGGTTGATTGTGAGCTGCTAGGCAGCTATTGTGTTTGATCATACCATTTTCATGCATATAAAGAGGTTTTATACATGTTTTACTATGGTTTGGGCTTCGGGCCTACTGGCACCATTTTCTAAACCTTGCATGGCCCGGGGGGCCTATTTTTTATGGAAATAATTTGGAAATGGTTTGATTTAACTTGTGAATATTCTTGGGCAAGAAAGTAAAATTATGTTTTAAATCATCAGTTTTACGATTAACGCTAGACTCGGCAGGGCCGGGGTGCTAGTTGAGGTTTCTTGTTACTTGAGAT
>QJPP01005044.1:0-31859 GCA_003996215.1 Jaltomata sinuosa
GGCCGGTGCAGGGTCGGTAGGTTGATTGTAAGCTGTTGAGCAGCTATTGTTGTGTGTGATCATATCATTTCCATGCATATAAAGAGGTTTTATCGATGTTTTACAATGGTTTTGGCTTCGGGCCTGCTGACACTGTTTTCTAAACCTTGCATGGCCCGGAGGGGCCGTTTTTGATGGAAATGATTTGGAAATGGTTGATTTCACTTGTGGTTTAAAATCATCAGTTTTACTATTATCACTAGACTCGGCAGGGCCGGAGTACTAGATGAGTTTTCTTACTACTTGAGATGACTTTTTACTGTTTAGACCCGGCGACGCCCGGGCACCCGTGGAGGGGTTTTTCAGATATTTTCCTACTCTTTTTAGTCCTGGACAGGGTCTGGGCATGCATATTTGAGACTGGTTCTATATCTTGATATTGAGACTGGGACTCTATCTTGATACATGTTCTGATACTGAGATATGGTATGGGGTCGAGGACCTCCATGGACTTTGCTATCCGGGCCAGGAGCTACGAGCTGCGTGTGCCGGAAGAGGGGTATACGGGGGAGTAGAGGTATACGGGCAGAGTCCTTCCATGGAACCTACCTGCTGGGCCGGATCGGCGCCGGAGGAGGTACATACAGATATACTATGGCACTTGAGATCTTCATGCATCATATCATTCATGGTTCGAGGTTCCACCCTTGTTTGCTGTTTGCTGATTGTACGCTCCGGTAGTATGGGATGCCGGAGGGTTTGTTTTCACTTGTTTGTGTTCCTCGGTTGTATGGGCGGCCGAGGGACTGTAGGTAGACTTTTGTTTTTACTTATAGAATGATTCTCTATTATGGATAAGTATGAGATTGGTACTGTTAGGGTGTTAGTTTCTGGATTTGAGGTTGATATGATTAGTTGAGTATTGATTCATGTCTTGAGCATGCCTATTATTACTCTTTCTTTCTTCTTCTTACACTTGAGGTTACCGGTATACCGTCCATTCCGTAAACTTATTTTGTATACACTGTTGTTGCAAGGATCCCAGGTGCGTTATTTCTTACTTTCACCTGTGCCTTTGGTGTGTATATTCTGCTTACTAGCCTCCTCTGTGGTTCTGTTGATTTCCCTCTGGGCTAGTTCCTGTGTACCTTTCGTTGATTTCTGTGACTACTTGCTTCTATTCTGTCTATTACTGCTCTTTTATCTTATACGTGCCCAGTCGGCCTATGATACCTACTGGGTACCTTATGCTTCACATTTGGTGCTCAACCCTACCCCCTGCATCTTTGGGTGCAGATCCTAGCGTGGGCCATCGCCGCTAGATCGTTGTGATTCGTGCCTGGAGATCTATTGGAGACTACTTCAGGCTGAAGGTGGGCTCTTGGCGATCGGAGCTTAGCTTTAGTTTATCTTTTGCTGCATGTACTCTATTTCCATTCAGAGACATCTGTATATATAGTTTTGGTTTACTTGTACTCCATGTATGTAGTTTGGCTCTGTACTATGATACCAGGTCTTGGGATTTGGTTTAGTTTTTCCGCATTTGTATATATTTTCATTCATATTATCTATTTTATTCATCTTGTCCTCTTATTTGTTAGATAGTAGCCCATTACTAGCTGTTCTGGGCTACAGGGATTGGTTCACCTACCGGGGGTTGTAGGTGCCATCATGACCGAGAAATCGGGTCGTGACAGGTCTGTGGTACAAACCTAGTAAACCCATCCCAAGGATGCCCATTAGTACAATTTTATCCTATATATGCGAATTCTAAAGGGTTTAAACCGTAACCTACCTGTCGTTCAGCGATAAGCTGCTGGGACAATAATATCCAAGCCCGAATCGCTCCAAGAAATCCTGAATGATAATCAAACTATCAAAAACATAAGTAACACATTAAAACAAGTCTAACGATACCCATAATGCTATAATTATAGTCGGGTTGAAATTTGGGTCACCGGCGGGTCCATGGGCCCCGCAACCCGAGATTGAAAATAAAAGCTCACATTATAATCAGCAAGAACATGGGAGTACATGCCCGGAAAATCAAGGAATTTGGGCAATAAATACGAGCTAAAACAGCCCCTAAAGTTAAGAAACCCAATAATAGAATTTAAGGAATGAAAACCGGAAATTGGCAAGAACACACTTATCACAAGGAGAAAATGCACCAAGGAATGGAATCAATGAACCCCACGGAGCATGAAAAATCCCAGGAGAGCAGATTCTTCAAAAAATTACTAATCTTAGAGGAATAACAACAATGGGGGGTCTTCAACAATGGAGGAAAACACTTGGGGAAGAAGAGGACTTACCAGAACGCCAACGGAGTAAGAACTATCAAGAGAACAATAAATTCCCCAAGGTTGAAATGATTAGAGCAAGTTGTAGAGAATGTATTTGTGTTAGGAGTTGGGAGAAATAAACAAAAAGGGCTGGAAAAATTAAATGGAAAAGTTATATATTGTCAGGGGTCCTTCATCGCGATCGCGAAGGGACCCCTCGCGGTCGCGAGGACCACGCTAACTAGACCATCACGATCGCAAGGACTAGCCACACGGTTGCAAAGAACAAGGCACTAGGTGCTTCATCACAGTCGCGAGGGAGGAGGCTCGCGATCGCGATTAAGACTTGAGACCTGCACCTGCAACAACAAAAA
The DNA here is from genome assembly GCA_003996215.1 of Jaltomata sinuosa. Lineage (NCBI taxonomy): Eukaryota > Viridiplantae > Streptophyta > Magnoliopsida > Solanales > Solanaceae > Jaltomata > Jaltomata sinuosa. Next base: position 2,639 of record QJPP01005044.1, read on the forward strand.
TCTACAACTTTTTGAAAACTCAACGGGGCATTTAGGGCACAATCGAAAACTGATATTCAAAAACCAATAATGCTAACTGAGTGAAAACAACATTCCAAATTCAATGGAATCGATGAAACTTCCATACGAGGTTGTTTCGGAGAAATATTGACCCAAGTCAACACTAGCCAACACGCAACCAAACACTCGAAATGAGCCCGACTCACACAGAACCTGAACTAACCATCTACCTAACCCAAACTCAACATTATGGAGCTGATGGAATCATTGAATTTTGAATATAACGCTCTGATTATCAAAAGTTGACCAAAGTTACACTTTCAACTCTAAATGGCCTAAAAAAATAGAAAAAGCAACACAAAACCCACACCAGAAGTTCTCAGGCCTCGACTAAAGGTCCAACTAGACCAAACTCAATGCTTCAGAGCTAATGGAACTGTCAGAATTCAATTCCAAGCACATTAGCTAAGAATGTTGATTAAAGTCAATGATATTCTAAGTTAAGGCTCTAAAAATAAGCAAACGGCCAAAACAACCAAACGAACGACCAGGGCACCAAACTATTGGTCCCAGCAAGCCATAAATGACTTGGGATTGCTACAGGAAAGCTCTAACAGTACAATGAATGCGTAAATGCAAAGATGACCGGAAGGGTCATCACAACATAATTTGGTAAACTTTATAAATCCTCCATCAAAATAAAGGAATATAAAGTGGTGGTACACTTGACCTTCCAAAGTGATGTTGAAGTGTGTCATATAAAATATGATTAATGTCAAGGTATGTCAATGGACTTATAATATAAATTTATGAAGAGCATATGGTTATAGTCCATATTTTGAAGAGAATATGACTTTTGTAAGCATCGTGAATGCTCGACCATTCTTGAAAGTGAATGTGTCAAAATATGAAGAAAAGAAAAGGTTATGGATAAAAATGTGCTCATGTGTGGTTGAATAAATACCAATACTCACCTCTACGGGAGGTTTGAGAGATAAAAAAAAATTATTTTGACAAAAAGGTCATTGATATTGTAGCATGTCATATCATTATCTACGAAAGGGTAAAAGCAAGAAATGATTCTTACCTATAAAAGTTTTGACCATGATCAAAATGAATATTATGGTGTGGATAAATGGATTTGTCATTGATCGCGTACATACGTACGTCAAAAGAAATTTTCCAAAATTTATAAAAATAAATTATTAAAGGCAAAAGTAAAGCAAGAAAGGGGTCTTGCTTATGAAGATTTTGATTATAATGACAATAATTTTCTCCCTAAGGAGATGTTCATCATACAAATGGTGTTATAAAATATGTGGCGGTACATAATTACTTGATAGCTTCGGAAAACCTTATATGTTACTACTCGGAGGAATGAAATTATTTATGATATTAGAATTGTAGTAAGTCTCAAAACAAACTTGTTAAGTTTCGAAGGCATTGGCCAAAATGAATTATATTGAGGCTGTAAATTCTGGGAAGATTTTATATCTTCATATTACTACAATCGAAGTGAGTTATAAATATTTATGTAAAAGGTTACCCACCTCCTTCTCTTGTTTGTAGTACACAAATATGAGCATGGTGATGAAATCACATGTGATAGTAAAACTAGAAGTTTACATAAGTAAATATTTATTGGCATGATCGGTTGACCATTCCGATTTAAATGTGGTGCAAAAATAATTGAAAATTCATGTGGTTATAGTGAAGAAATAAAGAGGTTCTTCACGAATTCTAATGTGTTGCTTATTCTCATGATAAACTGATTATCATACGGCCAGCTAAGGTTGGGATTGTATTTCCTGAATTTTTGAAATGTATAAAAAGGTGAATATGGGCCCGTTCACCTGCCATGTGAACTGTTTACTATTATATGATTTAATAGATGCATCTATGGTTATTCACATGTGCTTTGTATCAACTTGCAATTTGATCTTTGCAAGGTTGTTTGCTCAAATTCTTAAATTAAGAGCATGGTTCCAAACAATAAAATTATATTGATAATGCTGGTTGATTTAGAAAAAATTGTATGCCTCCAATTATAGCTACATCATTGATTATGAGAGTAAATTTCCCAAAAGAAAATTTGGTATGAGATGTTTATAGAAGCACTTGTATGCATCAAGCCAACAAGATTCCCCTATATTGTTGGTTCAGGATCAGGAACTAAATAATTCCCATCTAGAAATGTAAATGTGCGGTATGTGATTTAATTGCTCTATCACGCACAAAGATGAGTTCTCAAATAAGATTGGTGGTAAATGTTAGATTTTCTAACATTAAAGGGAGAATGATTAGCAGCTAAAAATGTGTAGAATAAATTATCTAGATCCTCGTAAAAATAAAATGTGAACTTGAAGTTCAAAAGATAATTCATGATTTGAAAAATATTACAAGTTTATTGGCAGATGCATTTGTTGACCCTATATTATAATTCAGCTGCAAATGCTTCAGTGAGAAGTCCTTGATGGACAAAGTCTATGACACACCTGAAGCGTGATAGACCAATAGGTTCTAAACATAAAACTCCTTGAAGAAGGAAAAGAGAAAATGATCAAGATGGTCATGATAATGAGGCAAGTGCTTTAAAAGAGCACCATGACATAACACTTCATAAACCTTGGTAAAGACTCAGGTACCTGAAAATGATGAAAAATAAAGAGATCTCGATAAGTTATGTCGATGTATTGAAATCGATATCAAAATGATCATCGACGGTTTTTTGATATAATGTAGTGCTCCCCATTATAAATGGTAATTGATAACACGGGTCTTGAATTCAAATCTATCAAATTATATGGACAGATAAATGATTGGCCACATAAAAAAATACAAAATTTAAGTATATTTTATTTCACTTGAAAAGTGATGTTTTGGACTTATAGTCCATAGACCAAGGTATAATATCAGTGGGGTACAAATAGATTATTATCCTAAAAGTATTACCGTAAGAGATACAGTACGGCTTGTGCCTTGGGGCATAAAAATATTCGCAAAAATTCTTACATTATTGTATGGAGATGGATTCTCCTGTGGTGGATGCAATAAGGTTTCATTCAATCTGGCAATCTATGAAAACTTGAATGCATAGAAGGAAATTATTTTCATGTCTAGATAGATAATGAAGTTTGTATGAAAATCTTTGAAGGATTTAAAAGATTTTAAAGTAATTTGATCCATTGTATACCCCAATGATTGTGAGTTCGCTCAACATAAAGAAAGATCAATCCCAATGATTGTGAGATCGCTCAACATAAAGAAAGATCAATTTTGATCTCATGAAAATGGTTAGAAAGTATCATGTCTTAGTGTAATTGGTGCAGTTACGTATCCTGCTATTTCTATATATGAGATAATATTTTTTGTTAATATACATGAAAGATATAATTTCACTTTTATGTGAAGATATTTGAGTAAAATCAAATATTGGTATGAATTTATTATTTCTAACCAATATTGTCAAGGGATGATTGGTTATGCAGATCCATGATATCTGTCTGATCTGCACAAAGCTTGATCTCAAACGAATTATTTATTTACATATAGGAAATAACTATATCTTGGCATTCAATGAAGCAAACATTAAGTTTCACTTCTTCAAATCATGCAAAAATAATAGCCATCCATGAAGCAAGTCGGGAGTGTGTTTGGTTTAGATCAATGACTATATATTCAAGAATTGTGTGATTTTCTTTTGAAAAAGGATATTCCAACTATATTGTATGAAGACAATGTTGCATGTATAGCTTAGCTGAAGGGAGGATACATTAAAGGAGACAGAACAAAACACATTTCGCCAAAATTCTTTTTCACTCATGATCTTGAGAAGAAAGGTGAAATAGATATTCAACAAATTCATTCGGTTGATAATTTGGTGAATCTGTTCACTAAAGCATTACCAACATCAACATTTGAGAAGCTGGTATTCAAGATTGGGATGTGTCGTCTCCAAGATATTAAATGATGTTTGCATCAGGGGGAGTAAATACGCGTTGCACTCTTTTTTCCTTGGCTTAGATTTTTTTCAATGAGTTTTACTGGCAAGGTTTTTAACAAGATAGCAAACAACGTGTATTACAAGATATGTGCACTCTTTTTCCTTCACTAGAATTTTTTTTCACTGAGTTTTTTCCTAATAAGATTTTAACGAGGCACTTTATCTATCAATGGATATCCAAGGGGGGTGTTTTAAACAACTGTGTTGCAACATAATGTTTTTCATCTTGTATTGTGGATGTCCACACTATAATTCTATTGATGAGTAGTAACCCCTTACCTCCTCATTGATCATCCATAACTCCATATTTATTGCACATTATTATGTTCCTAATATAATACTATAAATAGAGGTTCTAAGTATGATGTTTGATACACTTGAACATACTTGGAAGAATAAGAAAGTTCTTATCTTTTGTCTCTCTAATTTCTTGTCTATTTCTTACTTCATATTGTTACTCTTTTAGTTTAGTTTTACAACAAACTGTTATTTTTCAATAATGTATTCTTTTTTTACACATTCTATAGTGATTGATGGCTTGATGTGATACACACGTGCAACTTACGTACACTAAACTAGTTATCTATATCTATCTATCTATATCTATATATATAATATATTTATATAATAATTTATTATTAAACATACTTATACTATATATATATATATACTATATTAAAAGTGTGAAGGACCTTATAATGTGATTTGAACTTTTTACCCTTCGTTAAAAGATCCTCCAATAGACAAAATTGTCTTTTCACTTTTTTCCTTTAATCATTATTTAATTAGCTAATGACTTTTAAACTTAAAATATATAAATTCTATTTTATACAAATATTTAGCTTATTTGAAATAGCACAACTAAACCACCGTACATATTAATTAGAACATCAAAATAAGGTTTCCTCCATAATTATGTCAAAATAGGTTTCCTCTTCTTTTTTTTCCTTACATTATATATATAGGGAAGATATGAAGCTATAAAATAGGGTTTCCTCCTTAATTACATCAAAATAGGGTTTCCTCCTTGCTTGAACTCTCTTTTTATGAAAAAATACGCGAGAAAAGGGTAAAAATAACTTTCTTACTATTCTTATGCGCGCAATATTTTTTATTAAATATTGCATCTCCTATTTTTACTTCTTAATACAGGTGGTAGATGAATGTTCGATCAGACTTTAATTCTTTGTTATATGATATATTTCTGCCAAAATTATAATTGTTAGCTTTTGCATTACTTCATGTTATTGTGAGTTCAATATTTGGTACTTTTTGTTCTGTTGCTATCTGCTATTTTTTCTGCTTAATACTGGTGGTAGATAAATGTTCGGTCGGGCTTTAAGAAATTTTGGTATAAAGGTTATGTTTAATCGTATTATTTTGATATCTCGATTATCATATTATTTTGTTGTAGTTTCTGTTCTGTTGCTATCTCTTATTTTCACTACTTAATACAGGTGTTCAGTTAGACTTTAAGGAATTTTGGTATAAAGATTAGGTTTAATCGTATTATTTTGATATCTCGATTATCATATTATTTTGTTGTAGTATCTGTTTTGTTGCTATCTCCTATTTTTACTACTTAGTGCAGGTGGTAATTGAATGTTCGGACAGACTTTAAGGAATTTTTCTGTAAAGGCTAGGTTTAATCGTGTTGTTATAATATTTCAATTGTCGTATTATTTTATTATAATTTTTGTTCTATTACTATCTGCTATTTTTAATTTAGTATATTTTGTATTAATTAACATCTTGATACAATGTACACGTGCAACGCACGTACACTAATACATACGTGCAACGCACGTACGTAGAAAATAGTTATATTAAAAGTGTGAAGGACCTTATAATGTGATTTTAACTTTTTGCCCTTCATTAAAAATCTTTCTTTTAGACAAAATCGTCTTTTTACTATTTTTCTTAAATTATTGTCATTTAATTATTACGCTAATATTGTGGACTTTAAAATTAGTTATAATTATCTATATCTATATTTATATTTATATCTATATATACTTAAAAGGAGAAAAGTTTGCATAGGATCTTGCCAAGTGTTGGCTTTAGGATATTGACACGTGTACAATTTTAGAACAACTTAGTTAAGTTAGTTAATTGTTAGTTAGTAATATTTCTTTTAATTTTTCTTACAGCTTTTAAAAAATTCAAATTCAAATTTTACAGTTTTTTTAAAATTCAAGTTCTGACAATTTTTTGAATTTACATTTATATTTTTTTTAAAATAAAATTTTGGCTGTTATTTTAAAATTTAAATTTTAATGGTCAGAACTTCCCATCCCCATCTGTTTTTTATCTATATAGATAGGAGAGGCAAATCATTCCTAGGATGGTAAATGTAAGCACCATTCTTATTTTTATAAAAAAATAAAGTATTTGCAAGAATATCTATATCTATATATACTTAAAAGGAGAAAAATTTGCATAGGATCTTGCCAAGTGTTGGCTTTAGGATATTGACACGTGTACAATTTTAGAACAACTTAGTTAAGTTAGTTAATTGTTAGTTAGTAATATTTCTTTTAATTTTTCTTACAGCTTTTAAAAAATTCAAATTCAAATTTTACAGTTTTTTTAAAATTCAAGTTCTGACAATTTTTTGAATTTACATTTATATTTTTTTTAAAATAAAATTTTGGCTGTTATTTTAAAATTTAAATTTTAATGGTCAGAACTTCCCATCCCCATCTGTTTTTTATCTATATAGATAGGAGAGGCAAATCATTCCTAGGATGGTAAATGTAAGCACCATTCTTATTTTTATAAAAAAATAAAGTATTTGCAAGAATATCTATATCTATATATACTTAAAAGGAGAAAAATTTGCATAGGATCTTGCCAAGTGTTGGCTTTAGGATATTGACACGTGTACAATTTTAGAACAACTTAGTTAAGTTAGTTAATTGTTAGTTAGTAATATTTCTTTTAATTTTTCTTACAGCTTTTTAAAAATTCAAATTCAAATTTTACAGTGTTTTTAAAATTCAAGTTCTGACAGGTTTTTGAATTTACATTTATATTTTTTTTAAAATAAAATTTTGACTGTTATTTTAAATTTACCAATCTTTTTAAAATTTAAATTTTAATGGTCAGAACTTCCCATCCCCATCTGTTTTTTATCTATATAGATAGGAGAGGTAAATCATTCGTAAATGTAAGCACCATTCTTATTTTTATAAAAAAACAAAGTATTTGAAAGAATAATTAATTTAAATTCAAAAAAAATTGTAAAAACTAAATGTCGAGTAAAAATTCAAAATGTGAGTATTTGAATAAACTACCCAAAAGAAGTTCCCCTATTCACACGTCCTCCACTCCCTCTATTTAAAAGTTCACGAGCATATATCCACAGGCACACGAGCACATCTATTAAAGAAACCGACGTAGCAGTTGCTTTTTTTTTTCTTTAAAAGAAAAAAAGAAGTCCTCCCACTTCCCTAATTCTCTCAACTGCACTTAGTACATTTATTAACAGATAAAGGATAAAAGGACTCTCCTCTACTGCATTATGTTCATATTTGTTGTTGTTCTTGAATTTTCTCAATGTCCATTATGTTGTCTTTTTTTTGTTCCTACAGTTTCTTAGTTAAATTATATTACTTTGTTGTTTATCCTTACTGCCAACTCCAAAAAATTTAGAGAAAAATATGTATACATTCACTGAGGAAGAATTATTTTTACAAAATCAAGAAAAATAAAGTCAAAACTTGAAGATAAGTTATCAGTATTATTTGTTCAGTTTTATGACATTGATTTTTACATATAAATACATATTTCATGATCACATTTATTTTGCTTAGTACAAATTAATTTGTTGACAGAGAGGACAGTCTGAAGGTGTAGAACATGAGATTGAAGATATGATTTTTTTTTTGTTCAATTTACACATTGAGAAAGTAATATATTCTTAGCCTTTTATATATATATGGTAAATCAAAATTTATAAAGTTATTACACTCTTTTAAGCTATTGCTTGGTTTGTAAAAAATTTTAACTTAAACACTTGATAAGAATTGACCGATAAATTTTTCGTTCTTGCATTTTAGTCAATTGGGATAATGCAATATTTGATGATATAAAAATTGTCCGAGAAATTTATCCCAAACAATATTTTTTTTATGTCTTCTCTTGCATAGCATATTTTTATTAATCATATCATTTGCTAATTAATTTTCTTCCATGCGTGCAGGTGGACACATAAGTGGAATGTGTGTTGATAAAGTCTGAATTGAATTTTTTGGTGACAAAAAAACAAACGCATTAGATGTGAGTATATTTCTTCTTACTTTGAATATGAATTTGATATTGCACCATAACAATCCTTCGTTGCCTCTTCTTTTTTGTGCACATGTAAATCTTAATTTCTTCCTTTTCCTTTTTCAGTTGTCCGAGTAAAATTTTTTTCTTTTTTTTTCAAGTTCTTTTGTTCTCTTAATTTTAGATGTTTGGGGGTAGATGACTGAAAAATAATTAAAAAAGTAAAAATAATATATTTGTGTACTTCAAGTGCAATTATTTGACAAATTAAAATTATATATATTTTCTTTTTTATCGAATAGATTTTCTACCATGGATAAAAAAGTTAAAATTTGCATGCTTGAACTTTATCATTATTTTGTTTACAATTGACATTACATTTATCTTTTGTTATAAGAGTAACTAAGGAATTAGAAACTTTTATATATATGATGTATATAAATATTTCATAAATGCGAAATGAATATTTGATAAATAAATAAATATATAATGGATAATCAAAATATATAAAAGAGTTTTACCAAATTATCAAGGTAGGTATATTTTCATGCTTTATTGTTGTAGTTGTAGTTGTTGTTGTTGTTTATAACTAACATTATATTTATCTTTTGTCACAGATACAATTAAGAAATTTAAAATTTTTAGAGAAAAATGATGTATATAACTATCTCCCAAATGCGAAATAAATATTTTAAAAAAGAACAAGTACAATGTAAAACCTAAACATATAAAGAAGTTTTACCAAATCAATTGTGCAAGGAATGATCATGAAGGTACAAAAGTTATTTTATTTAACATTATTCACTATCTCAAGAATATTGGGCAAATAAAATATTATTTTATATTATATTATTTTAATTACTTTTTTATATTTCCCCTTCGGTATGCTATTTATATGGCTCTTATGATTGAATATATGTTTTTCTCTTTATATATAGATATACAGATTAATATTTTTTTAAAATTGTAATCGTTTTTGTTTTGAAATATACAAATTAAATTATAAATAATAAGACGATAGATTGAATACAATTAAAGCATATGTGATCTAAAATTACGACAATGCTTGCAAAATTACGATAAATATATACATAGAGACGTGTTTGATTAAAGAAAAAAATTGCGTAGCAATTAAAGTAATTTTTCTATTTTTAAATCTAAAAATTGAAAATTCTCCCTACAAACATAAAACTAATTTATTCGAAAAGATACTTTATCAGTACTAAGAAAACATTATATTCGATAATATTTTAAAAAGAATTTTTTTTCTATATTCAAAAGTTTGGTCAAACAAGTCGTAATTCAATATAATATGCAAGCTAATACAAAATCAGATCACAATATAAATATTTAATAACACAATAAAAGTAATTGTGGAATAAAAGGAGAAAAAGATATCAAATGGTAATATTTATTTGAATTTATGATAAAAAAAATTAAAAATTAAATTATAATCTGAAAAAATCATGTTGTGGATCTTATAATAAATTAAGGCAAACTGAAGAAATTCAAGTAACATAATAAAGTTTTTAAAAAAATATAATTAAATCTTTCACACAAGATATTATAATACTTAATCTTGAAACTCATAATTCAAGAAAATGTAATCAAGAAAATGGGAAACACATCAAATATATTGGATGAATGTCTGATATATTTATTTAATTTTCTTTAAGTAAATCAAATATAAAATATTTTATTAAGATATTATGATCTAATGTATTCTAAAAAATGTAATTAAATTATGATCTCAAAAAATAAAATAGTTGTTAAGTAATTTTTTTATGGTGATTGAAGGAATTTCAGCATTATGTATAATTATATTGAGTGTAGTTGTTGAGGATGTTTTTTTATCGTAAAAGCTTATTCACATTCGGTATTTTCATTAAATTGTCTTAGTTATTATGATTAAGTTATAAATGAAGGAGAGAATATGCAATAAGTAATATATAGTGATAAGAATCTTTCTATTCAATAATTTGGACGAACTGTTTCTCTTATCCTGATAAGTAATTTTATCGATTCATCAACAAACTCTGAATCTTATTGCACATAATACAAAATCTTCAGATAATTTATGATGGAGAAAATAACTATTCTTTCCTGTTGGCCTTTTAATAAACAATCGTGGATCAAATAATTTAAGTTTTTAATTAATAAAATAATAAAAATCTTAATATAATCAAAAAATAAGATAATAATTTTTTCTAACACTTTCCGCGTATTGCGCGGACCCGTATACTAATAATTTTTAATAGGTAAGAACTCCTAATAGAACTTTTATTCTTTATTATATTACTATTAAAATAGAAAAGTGACACCAAACTTTATATAGTAGGAAATATTCGTGCACTAGAATTTCATTAGGTATTGAATTCTTTTGTGTTATAAAAGTATAATTTATTTGATTATTTTGACGAAAAGAGAGTACCTATTAATAAAGACTACTTTATTTATTTAAATAAAAGAAAATCAAATGCCTATAAAGTTAAATTAAGAAAAAGAAAATATAAACGTATGAACACAAAAAACGTAGGAAATCAAATGTCTATAAAGTTAAATTAAGAAAAAGAAAATATTAATGTGTGAACATAAATAACTTTCTGCACTGAACAATATTTTTTAAACGAATTAGAGTTTTTCTTAACCCTAGTTTATTTTTGCATTGAATAATTCTCGTAAAAAATAGTTGAAAAAGGAAAGAGATAAACCTTTAATTTTTCTAGCGAGATAAATCTTTGATTTGTCCGGCAACTTCATTCAACGGCAACATGCTTGTTCGTCCAATTTTTCAATCAAAATATTTCAACTGAATAAGAAACACGAGAAATTATCCAAACAAAGAATCAATTATCAATTGTTGATTATGTATAATTCATATATAATATTTAATTATCAGTACAAGAAATGTTAGTCCAACAATACGTCTGATATATAAATAATTTACCTCATAAATTAAACATAAAAAATAATAGATACACAATGATACAACCTAAAACAATAATCCTCAAGAATTACCATCAAGAAAAATTGAACTAAAGAAATAATAAAATTAAAAGGAAAAATTAATTACTCCTACCTCGTAACAATTTAATCACCACACAAATCAACTCCTTTTATAGAAGCGTCATAAACCCATAAAAAATTAATTTTGGCTATATAATTTGTATTTTATTAGTTTTTATTTTCCAAAAATAAGTTAGCCTTTTTTATTTACGGAAATTTTTGTTAGGACATTTTTATTTTCTAAAAGTTTCACGGTGGCCATTTTTTGTTTTGCCAAAAATAAGGTAGTCTTTTGTTAAGACTCCTACACAGTTATTTTCCAAAAATAAGGCAGTCTTTATTTTTCCAAAATTATGACTGCCAAAAATTATGACAATTTTTCTATTTCTAAAAAATTCACGGAAGTTTTTTATTTTAAAATATATATATATATATATATATATATATATTATCAGTTATATGTATAATTAGAAAGAAAATAACAAATGACAATTTTATCTATTGTGGAGTCTTTTAATGAAGGGAATAAAAGTTCAAATTACATTATAAGGTCCTTCACACTTTTAATATAACTAGTCATAATGTATGTGCGTTGCACATGTTAATAAATTAAAAAAATTATATAAAATAAATAAATTATGTGAAAATAACAATTAACATTAATATAATTTTTTCTTTAAAAATATTCCAAATATTTAAAAATTATGTTATTTATATAAACGTGCATACTACTACAAAAAGTAGGGTAAAAAATATGATATATATATATATATATATGCCAAAAATTAAGAAAAGGCCGTCGACTTTTTTTTTTTGGAACTTTAGGGATTTTGCGGGAACTTTTAAGAGTATAAATATTATTAATATTTTAATATATATTAGTGTTTATGTGTAATTATAATTTATTTGAGAAAAATGGTGAAAAGACAACTTTGTCTAAAGCAAACCCTTTTAATGAAGGGTAAAAAGTTCAAATCACATTATAAGGTGCTTCACACTTTTAATATAGTATAGATAACTAGTGTAGTGTACGTGCTTCACACGTGTATATTACGTTAATTAGTAATAAATGTATATAAAAAACATTATTGTATATACGTTATTGTAATGACCCTTCCGGTCATTTATGCGTGTTCACCTTTCTTGTACCGTTAGAGCTTGCCTGTAGTTGCCCCAAGTCATTTATGGCTTGCTAGGACTGGTAGTTCGATGCCCGGGCCGTTTGCTTGGTCTTTTTAGCCGTTCCTTGTTTTAGAGCTTTAGGCTTTTGAAATCGTTGACTTCAGTCAACATTCATGGTGAACGTGCTCGGAATCGAATTCTGACAACTCCGTTAGCTCCGGAGCATGGACTTTGGTCTAGTTGGACCTTTGGTCGGGACCCGGAAACTTTTCAGCTTAGAATTCTCTCTCATTCTGTGCTTTCAAGCCAGTTGGGCTTGTTGGGTTGACTTTGGTCAGCATTCAGAGAAGACGGCCTCAGATGGAAATTTCGTCAGCGTCATTAGCTCCGTAATGCCTTGTTTGTGTTAGGTAGTTGGTTGGTTCGGGTCCCGGGTGAGCCGGGCTCATTTTGGATGTTCGGTTGGAGTTAGCTAGTGTTAACTTGGGTCAACATTCTTCCGAAATGATCTCGTATGAAGTTTCATCGATTCCATTGAGTTCGGAATGTCGTTTCCACTCTAATAGCACTATTGATTTCTGAGTATCGAGTTCCGACTGTGCCCGGAATGCCCCGTAGAAGTTTTGGCTGTTGCTGATTTATGCTGTGTCTGGTGGGTCCACAATTGCGGTGAAATGTCGCATTTGCGATATTTTGGCCGCATTTGCGGTATTTTGGCCAAAATTGCAAAGTTCCACATTTGCGGTGATTTCTCCACATTTGCGGAGGTCACTATTCATCCGTGCCTCCACAATTGCGATAAAAGTACTGCAATTGCGGTATCTGCTGGCAATGTTATAAATTGAACCTTCTTCTCCATTTTCCTCATTTCCAACTCCGACCCTCCATTGTTGAAAGCTCCCAAGCACAAATTTATTCACTTCTGGCCATCAATTTCTTGGGGAAAACTCACCACAGCTTCGTGAGCTCTTTTTCGTCTTTAACCCGGTAAGCTTTTTGTTAAAATTCCAACTTTTCATTCCCCTTTTTCCCTCTTTGATTTCTTGAAGTGGGTGGGCTGTTTTAGCCCTATTTTAATGCCTAAATCCTTCGATTTTCTAGGCATGTGCTCCTATGATCATGGTGAACATTCTGTGCTTCTTCATTTTTGGGTTGCAGGGCCCACGGGCCCGTCAGTGACCCAGAATTTGGCTCGGCTATAAATATAGCGATATGGGTATCATTAGTCTCGTTTTAACGTGTAGATTATTATGTTGATAGTGGTTTCGCGATTTGGAGCTTTCCAGAGCAGTTTAAGCCTGGACAACGTCGTTCCCGCAGCTATTCATCGGACGACAGGTAGGTTATTGTCACGACCCGATTTCTCAAGTCATGATGGCACCTACAATCCCCAGTAGGCGAACCAATTTTCGTAGCCCAGAACGGTTAGTAATGGGCTACTACCTAACCACAACGCACCAGCAAGCAGAAATAAGCGAAAGCAAAACTCGAATATAAATACATAAAGGAAACTACACCAACCCCAAGACTTGGTATCAATAGTACAGAAGCTTCTAATAGGATACACGTGCTAGTAGTAACAAAATACAACATGAATTGCCTCCGAAAGTACAAGGAGCAACAGTACAACAGATGAGATGTAGACAAGCCCCGACTGTCAGGCGCTCACCCTAGTCTCAAAGATTCAAAAGCTGCACGAGTCTCCAACGTGATCAACGGCGAAAGCTCAGCTAATATCTGCACAAAAAAGTGCAGAAGTGTAGCATGAGCACCAAAACCACGGGTACTCAGTAGGTATCATAGGCCGACTGAGCGCATATAAGATATAAAAGCAGTAAGTAATAGATAGCAAGAAAGCAGTCGCTGAGGCAATAAGCAAGGCAAAAGGAGCTAGCACAGATCATCCATAACCAAGAGCTTCAAGTAACACATGCTAGCACAGAGATACAATTACACAGAATCACAGGTGAAGGAAAGGAGAACGCACCTGGACTCCTTGCACAACAATATAAGTAAATAGAGAGAGTTGAGAAAATAGCGGTATACCGGTAACCTCAAGTGGAAGGAAAAGACGGAGAGCAGTCTAACATACTCAAAATGGAATCAACCAGTATAAGGAAGTCATAACACCAATCCAATCACATGATAGCATAACCAGGGAATCACATCACAAGTACAACCCTAGGATGAAATAACTAGGCCACAATAACCGAGAGATACCACTCAGCTTCCCACAAGAATAGAACCAGAGTCTCACACTCTGCTCAGAAGGCCACACAAAAGTTCCTCAATAAGATAGGACTCCAAAGCCCTCTCAATAATCAAAAAGCCCACAACCAAAGCCTCAATAGGCTAGCCATCACTAATCTTTCAAGAACCGGGTGCCAAGATAAGCTCTAATTAAAAACAGGAGTAAATATAGTCTACCTACAATCCCAACGGCCGCCCATACAACCAAGGAACACAATCAAGTGAAAACAAACCCTCCGGCATCCCATACTACCGGAGAATACACTGAACACACAGCAAACAAGGGTGGGATCCAATGCATGATATGATATGATGTGAAATAGAACCTCTGTATGTACCTCCTCCGGTGCCAACCAGGCCCAGCAGGCAGGTTCCATGGAAGGACTCAGCCTGTATACCTCTACTCCACCGTATACCCTTCCCTCCGGCGCACGCAGCCCGAAGCCCGAAGCCCCAGGCCCGGAGTGGCAAGGTCCATGGAGGTCCCCGACCCCATACTAAAACTCAGTATCAAGACATGTCATCCGGAAGCAAGTCCGGGATCAAGATAGAGACCCAGTCTCGAATACACATGCCCAGACCCTGTCCAGGACTAAAGTAGTAGAAAATGCCTCAAAAACCCCTCCAAGGGTGCCCGGGCGTAACCGGGTCTAAAACTGTAGTAAATCAAGTCTAGTGCTCTGCCCCACAGAGACTAGTATCAGTAATAAAATCAAGTCTGGTGCTCTGCCCCGCAGAGACTAGTATCGGTAATAAAATCAAGTCTGGTGCTCTGCCCCGCAGAGACTAGTATCAGTAATAAAATCAAGTTTGGTGCTCTTCCCTGCAGAGACTAGTACCAGTAAAAAAAATCAGTGCAAAAACATCCACAAATCCCCTTTTCTATCAACAACCGTACCGAAAATGGGCCCCCAGGACCATGCAAATTTAGGAAAACTGTCGGTAGTGTCTCACAGCCAAAACTGTAGTAAAACATGCAGGGGAAAACCTTTTTCATGGATGATATGCTCGTACACAAATATAAAAGTAGCCCAACGGCTCACAACAATTCCTATCAGCCCTGCACAGGCCCAATAGCTACTCAGCAGACATAACCAGCCTAAAAGGATAATCTCTATGTCCGGGACTCGCGGACATTCCCAAATAGCCCACCATCTATGTTCCAGAGTCAATACAAGGCCACACAGGACCACAATGGTAATACATTACTACGTGAATACTACAAACAACTATGAAATAGACGGACGAAAGGCGAATAAGGTCTGGGGTACCAACGTATAACAACCCATCCAAGGATGCTAATTAATGTAGTTATAGCCTATATACGCAGAGTCTAGATAGGGGAAAACCATAACCTACCTGTCGTCCGACGAATAGCTGCGGGGACGGCGTCGTCCAGGCTCGAACTGCTCTGGGATGCTCCAAATCGCAAAACCACTATCAATACAACAATCTACAGATTAAAACAAGACTAACGATACCCATAATGCCAAAAATATAACCCAGTTGAAATCCGGGTCACAAACGGGCCCGTGGGCCCCGTAATCTAAAACCGGAAATGAAAAACACACCTGTGTTCCTTACCATCCCAGGAGCACATGCTCAAAAATTGAGCGGAAACGGACAACAATTAGGGCTCAAAACACCCCGCATATCAAGGAATTTAAAGAATGAAATTCGTGGAAGAAATCGGAAAAATCACGAAAGAACTTACCCAATTTAGAATCCAACAAATGCTCAAGATTCAGCAAATATTAACCTCCAAGCTGTTGGTAATGATCAAGGTGATTTATGGAGGTTTTGGGTTCATCATCCATGGAGAATTCGGAATTTAAAGAGAGGGTTTATCGGATTTAGGAGTCCACAAACGAGCATGGATCGACAAAATTTTATCCTCCAAGTAGTTGGGATGAACAATGGTTATATGGAGGTTTTTGAGAGATATTTTAATGGAGAATATCATTTTTGGGTTTTTAGAAATAAAGGGGAGAAGAGGGTTGGCCAGCTATATAAGCTGCCAGCGCCCAGGGGCCAGGGCGGCCCAGGCGCACCAGGGCACAGAGGCCAGGCGCACCAGGGCACAGGCGGCCAGGGCGCATGGGGCGTATGGGCACAGGGGCTAGGTGCACCAGGGCACAGGCGGCCAGGGCGCATGGGTACAGGGGCCAGGCGCATGGTGCTGCCCACACCAGCAACCAACAACCAATCCTTAGGCAAATTTTCACAAGATGGGTCCCCGGGAACGCATTCGGGGTCCCGCAAACACAAATGACTTGAGCTATTCGACTAAAAACGGCGTTCCGGATCCAATGGAATCGATGAAAATCCCATAGGATGTCAATTTAATGAAAAGTGGGCCCCACGCCCAAAATCAACCTTTAGCCAACCATTCCCAAAATGGAACCCAATGGCCAAAATCAAGTTCGGAAGCCTAGGGACCCAAACCAATAGTCCCTCTAGCCTAAACTCGACATTTCAGAGCTAAAAGCACTGATGGAATTTCCATCCGAGACCGTCCTCTCCGAATGTTGATCAAAGTCAACCAAACAAGCCCAACTGGCCTGAAAACACAGAACGAGAGAGAATTCCAAGCTAAAAAGCTCCCGGATCCCGACCAAAGGTCCTTCTAGACCAAAGTTCACGCTCCGGAGCTAATGGAACTGTCGGAATTCGATTCCGAGCATGTACACCCATGATGTTGACTGAAGTCAACGATTTCAAAAGCTAAAAGCTCTAAAACAAGGAATGGCCAAAAAGACCAAGCAAATGGTCGGGCACCGACCTACCGATCCCAGCAAGCCATAAATGACTTGGGGCCGCTACATGCAAGCTCTAACGGTACAAGAAAGACAAACACGCGTAAATAACCGGAAGGGTCATTACAGTTATGGCTTTCCCTACCTAGACTCTTTGTATATAGGCTATAACTACATTAATTAGCATCCTTGGGTGGGTTGTTATAGGTTGGTACCCCAGACCTTGTCCGCTTTTTCTATTCGCTTATTTCATACATTGATTGTAGTATTCATGTAGTATTGTATATCACCCTTGTGGTCCTGTGTGACCTTGTATTGACTCTGGAACATAGACGGTAGGTTATTTGGAAATGTCCACGAGTCTCGGACATAGAGATATCCTTTTAGGCTGATTATGTTTGTTTAGTAGTTGTGGAGCCTGTGTAGGGCCGGTAGGAATGTTTGTAAGCCGTTGGGATAATTTATATTTGTGTACGAGCATATCATCCATGAAAAAGGTTTTCCCTGCATGTTTTACTTTGGTTTTGGCTGCGAGCCACTATGGACGGTTTTTCCTAAACTTGCATGGCCCTGGGGGCCCTTTTTGGTATAAACTAATGATGACATGAGATTTTGGATGATTTCACACTGATTTCCTGCTGATACTAGGCTCTGCTGGGAAGAGCACTAGCCTGATTTCCTACTGATGCTAGGCTATGTTGGGCAGAGCACTAGACGTGATTTAGACTCGGATACACTCTGGGCACCCTTTGAGAGGGTTATTGAGACTTTTATCACTGATTTAGACCCGAGTATACTTCGGGCACCCTTTGAGATTACTACTACTATTTTAGACCCGGTTCAATTCTGGGCATGTACTTCGAGGCTCTGTTTCTCTGAGATTTCGCGTTCGTTACTGTATGTGGTCAGGGACCTCCATGGGCCCTGTTGTTCCAGGACCTGGCCAAAGGGCCGAGCGTGCCGGAAGAGGGGTATACAGTGTCGGATGTTGTATAGCGGGTATGTCCCACCATGGGTCCTCCTACTAAAGTGTCGGGGGTAGGTGCATACAGGGTTACTATTACCGGTTCCATCATTAACATCATCATGCATTTTTCACTCGGATTCCACCCTTATTTGCTGTATGTTCAGTGTACGCTCCGGTTGTATGGGCGGCCAGAGGGTTTGTTTTCACTTGATTGCATTCCTCGATTGTATGGGCGGCCGTTGGGACTGTAGGTAGTTTAGATTACTCTTGTCGCTTTATAGAGCTGGTTATGGTCCTTTTTTCTTGGTGATTTAGCGATTATTAGCCTGTTGAGGATCCGATTGTGGGATTGTGATTATTGATAGGTCTAGGGAGTCCTATCTTATTGAGACACTTTTGTGTGGCCTTCTGAGCAGATTGTGAGTTTCTGGTTCCATTCTTGTTAGGATTTGAGTAGTATTTCTCGGTTATTGTGGGTTAGTTATTCCATCCTAGGGTTATACTTGTGAGGTGTGTTGACACCCAATTTTTACCCTCTACATTACAAATTAATCTTGAGCCTTTTTGAATCTTAAAACAATTTTTGAAATAATTGTTTTGTGGGATAAAACATTTTTTTCAAATCATCTTTATAATAGTTTTGAGTAATAATTTACATTTTTCATATTTAATTATGTGGAATTTATATAAGTTTACTTAAAGAACTATTTAAAAGTTTAATTTCGCAAGAAAATTCTTATTGAACACTTGATTTTCCTCCAAAATTAATTCAAGTGAGAGATTAATTGAATAAATTAATTTCATAATTGTTAAATGAGATAATTATACGGTAATTATTTCAAGTTGTTTAAATTTAAAGAAGCTCGAGTGATTAATTTTTTATTAATTCATCTCTATTCCTATTCTAACCTAATTCCTTAAAACTAGTTTAATTTTAGCCAAATACCACCTATATTTCCTAATTTTGGATATCTCTTAAAACTTAAAAATGGCCACATTTCGTGAAATATGGCCAAAACTTAAACCACCGTCACACCTTTGTTATCAGCCAAATGATTTGGGCTCAACACCACCCAACCCGCCAGCCCACTACCATCTCCCCTTTGTTTCATTTGACCCGTCCAGGCCCAAACCCACTCACACCCTTATACCCTCTTTCTCTCTTAACACAGATGAACAAAACGACCCTTTCCCTCTTATGTTCTTCTTCAAACGATATCATCCAGTGAAACCCTAGCACCGCATCAATGTCCAGCACTCTTCCTCATCTCCTTCGTACATCTACTCGTGCCAGGCACGAGAGATCGTTCCTAGAAGTCTCTAGAAGAGGTTACGTGGAGAAATCTTCTTCTATCCTCCGTCCTTCATTGTAAATCCCGCTCAAAATGTACCAAAATGGTACAAATCCATGAGCTGGAACCTTATCCTCTCCAAAATTCGAATTCCTTGACAAAATTCCCAGAAAGTCCTTGAAGATCCCCTCTCCCACATCGAGAATTTCAGTCCCAAAATCCCCAAATATTTCCCTATATAAAGCCTCACTATTCCCTTGTGGAGGCAACGATTGGGCGCTGAAGGAATTCTTTTGAGCCTTTTGGAGAGTCGATCTCTGGCTCACAAGAATTCTGAAGCATTCAAGCGATTTTTGGGGGCTGAAACCTTGTAAGACTTGTTAAGCATAGGTTTTAGCTAAGAAATCCAAAGTTTTCTTTTTTTGGTGGTGAAGGGTGTCCCGACGAAGCTCGTAGTTCCAGTACGCTGCTCCGACGAAGGTAAACATCTCGTTCTCTTGTATCTTTTAAGTTATGTTGAGTGGTGTTTCTTAGTAGTTCTCATATTGGTTTTAGGCTGGCTTTTGCTTGATTTTTTGCCAAGAAATAATGTCTAGAAGCTGTAGAATTTGTTATTTAAGGGTGATTAAGGGTTGAAGTCATGAAGTTTTGTTTTTCTTTCTCTCTTTCCTATTTTCTTCTCATTTTCAACCATTTATGTGAGTCTCATATGAATGTCGATGTGTCATTTGCTCTACTGTTTAAATCTCGGATGCACAGATAAATATTATAAAAAACATAAGAAAATAAAAAGATATGGTAGTAAATATAAACCATATAAATCAAAATACAAATATACCACTTTGCTCCTAGCGTGATATTTTTATCTCCTTGATATATTTTGAATTTTATTAATATTGGTATTCCTCCAATAATTAATTCTTTTTCGGTTGTTTCTTTAATTTTTTCTTAATGCTTTTGGTAATTCCGAACTTTGTTGTTCATTTGTTATTATTTCTTTTTCTGGTATTAATTCTCTTGCAATATAATTTTCTTCTTGTCCCGTATTTATTAATATTAGATATTGTTCTTTGGTGTGTCTCCATTTTTCAAATGATTCTGTATTCATATTTTGAATGAGTACATCAAGAAGGATAAATTATGTAACTCCACCAAAATTAATAGAAGAAATAAAACCATATCATTACTAAATAACAGGATTAATGGACCAAAGGAAATATCTAATATTAATAAATACGGGACAAGAAGAAAATTATATTGCAAGAGAATGCAGAATTAGCAGATATCCTAGGAGCTCGAATAAAATTTTTACAAAATTGGTTTATGGAATTATGTGAAAAATACAAAGAAAATATTAAAATGGATAAAATATTAGTAAGAAATTTAGCATGTTGTAAAGATAGAACAGCACGTAAATGCTGTTAGTTTTTAGATTCATCTTCTAGTTTTAAATGGTAAAATCCTGAGCAGTTAGGAGTTATTAGTAAGATTAAGAAAATGAAAGGCACATATAAATAAATATGAATAACGAATATAGGCAACAACTTCTAGAAAAAATAAAGGAAAAAAGACAAGAATTAAAACATAGACAAAATAGACTAAACACTAATATATTTGCAGGAGCTTGCCATAAATCTCTATTAGCACAAAGAAGAGTTATATTAGAATTACAATTACGAATAGACAGTCTAGAATATAAATACCAACATAATTTATAAATGAATAAAGAAGAATTTGCATTAGAAGAAAAAACATATGTAAATCCGGAAGGATTAAAGATAACAATAGTATTTTCTAATTTAGGAAGAAGATATAAAAAAATAGGAGATAATCTAAATTTAATGTTAGAAAAAGAAACGGTAAAATTAGAAGATAAATTAACCGCAATGGTTAGAATAACAAAAGAAAATGAAGAAATAGATAGGAAACGAGAAATTGAAAAAATACAACAACAAACTAAAGAAAAAATACAACGAATAGAAGAAGTAAAAAACACTAAAATAATAGAACTAGAAAAAGAATTAGAAGTGCTAAAACAATTATATGCAAATAAGCAAAAAGAAAAAGAAAAACGTAGAGAAGAGGAACAAGAGTTAAAACTGACAAATGAAATAGAAAAATTTAAATTACAATTAAAAGAAGAACAAGACAATCTACCAAAAATAAGCGTAGACGAAATAAGTGAAGAAAGTGATAATGATCTAGGAGAAAACTATTCAGAAACAAGTGAAACATATACCGAACTAATAGAAAAAACGGAAAAAGCAAAAATAAATCCATAAATAAATACAGGAGATATGAGCACTGATGATAAACCAAGTACATCAGGAGTAAAGAATCCAAAGCAATTAAATTCAAGCTACTATAGGATAGACTATAATTCATATGATAAAAATAAAACGTTATGGGAAAAAAGGCTGAATAAGAAATGGACACCAAGACAGATAACTAAACAAAATAATTTTTTAGATCTAGATTGTGTAGCAGATATAAATAAAACAATTCAATTATGGACAGGATATATCTCAAAACAATTAATAGACAATAAAATATCGATAGCTGAAACACCAGGATATATAGAAAGAACACTCATAGGAACGGTAAAATTATGGTTACAAAATTTAACAAATGAAAGTCTAGCAACATTAAGAAGTGATAAAAAATACGATGGAACAGCTGCCACAACAGCTACGGAAATATTATTTAAATATGAAATAGCAATAAGAAATGAATTTGGTAGTATGACGACGGAAATAGAAGAACAAAATAAAGAAAAAACTATAAACAGAAATTTAATGTCAAAATTAGCAATATGTAATATGTGCTATCTAGATGAATATACTTGTGCATTTAAAGACTATTATTACAAAGGAACATATAATCCGGATGAAAGTAAAGAAATAAGAAAATTATATTTTACTAAATTACCAGAACCTTTTAGTTCAAAAATAATAAAAAATTGGAATGAAGCAGAATTAGCAGATACCCTAGGAGCTCGAATAAAATTTTTACAAAATTGGTTTATGGAATTATGTGAAAAATACAAAGAAAATATTAAAATGGATAAAATATTAGTAAGAAATTTAGCATGTTGTAAAGATAGAACAGCACCCCAATTCGGATGCACAGATAAATATTATAAAAAACATAAGAAAATAAAAAGATATGGTAGTAAATATAAACTATATAAATCAAAATATAAGTATAAAAAACCAAGAAGAAGATATTATGTAAAAAACTACAAATATAAAAAACCATATAAAACAAAGAAAAAATTAACGGAATGTACTTGTTACAATTGTGGAAAACTAGGACACTTAGCTAGAGATTGCAAATTACCAGAAATTCAAAGAAAAAACAAATTACCGAAATAATAATAGGAGATGATAAATATATACACAAATGGAATATATAGATTATGAATTAGAAAGAGAAGACAGTATATATGAATTATCAGAAAATGAATTATCAGAAAACGAAAACGAAAACGATATAAATAATAATATAGGAGAATCGGAAGAAGAAAATTATGACTGAGAAAGATATAAGGATAATACAACAAGAAGAATACCAAGATGAACAATCCTCAGAACAAAAAATAATATTTGACACCAATATATTTGAACAAATAAAGGGAAAAGAATTAGATCTAAGCATAGATAAAATATTAGAGGTACCAACAATAAAAAATTGGTTTAAAAGACAAAAAGAAGAATATTATGTAATAAGCCAAAGAGAACATATAATAGATTGTAAATACATTAAAGGTAAAGCTAGAATACCAATCTTAAATAAAAAAGTACTAAATAAAGAAATACAAGATATAAAAGCAAAAAATCCAATAAAATACGTACATTTAGGAGGAACAAAAATACTAATAAAAGCATGTTTTAGAGAAGGAATAGATACCCCTATAGAAATATACTTAGCGGATGATAGAATTATACAACCTATAGAAAAAAGTGTAATAAGTGCAGTAAAAGGTAATCTAATATACCAAAAATTTAAATTCATAATAAGTGCAAATTATTCAGTAGCAATAGATGATAAAAATATAGATAGATCATTAGTTTTATACTGGAAAATGTCGGGAATAGAACTAGCACCAGGAAGTAAGATATTTACGGCAAGATGTAAAAACTTATATATCCTTACAACAAAACATAAAATAACAGCTAGAAATAAAATAAATAGAATTAAAATAGAAAATCCGTTCGAAAGAATAGTATCAGTTATAGATAATAATGATTATAGTTATGCAGAAATGGACATCGACGAAGACTTAGAAATAGTAAAGGAAAGAATAGAAACGTCAAAACGAACAAGTAATGAAATACCGGAAACATCATCAAGAATGAGTACATCAAGAAGGATAAATTATGTAACTCCACCAAAATTAATAGAAGAAATAAAACCATATCATTACTACATAACAGGATTAATGGACCAAAGGAAATATCTAATATTAATAAATACGGGACAAGAAGAAAATTATATTGCAAGAGAATTAATACCAGAAAAAGAAATAATAACAAATGAACAACAAAGTTCGGAATTACCAAAAGCATTAAGAAAAATTGAAGAAACAACCGAAAAAGAATTAATTATTGGAGGAATACCAATATTAATAAAATTCAAAATATATCAAGGAGATAAAAATATCACGCTAGGAGCAAAGTGGTTAGAAAAAGTTAAACCATATAACCTAGAAGATAAGCAATTAACAATAAGTTATGAAAATAAAAAGGTAGTAATCAAAAGAACCTTAATATGATAAAATAATAAATTAACATAATAAATGACAAAAATATATATACTTGCCAAGATAATAGTAGAGGGATACTATAATAGATATTATACACCTATGATGGATACAGGAGCAGAAGCTAACATGTGTAAACATAATTGTCTACCAGAAGATAAATGGGAAGAATTGAAAACACCCTTAGTAGTAACAGGATTTAACAATGAAGGAAGTATGATAACACATAAAGCAAGGAATCTAAAAATACAAATATGGGATAAAATACTAACCATAGGAGAAATATATAGTTATGAATTTACAAATAAAGATATATTACTAGGAATGCCATTCTTAGATAAATTATTCCCACATACTATAACAAAGACACATTGGTGGTTTACTACCCCATGTGGACAAAGAGTAGGAGCAAAAAGAGTAAATAATAAATTAAGAAAAACAACACCATGGATCAAAGGAAGTGAGAAAATTACCCAAAAACTAGAAAATATAACACCAAGCAACCATAAAATAGAAATAATCATATTTCCTATAAATAAGATAAAACTACTCCAAGATAAATTAGAACTACTATATAATGATTATCCCTTACAAGGATGGGAAAAACATAAAACAAAAATAAAAATTGAACTAATAGATGAAAATAGTATAATAATGCAAAAACCTTTAAAATACAATTATAAGGACCTAACAGAATTTAAAATGCATATACAAGAATTATTAGACAACAAACATATACAAGAAAGTAACAGCAAACACACTAGCCCAGCATTTATAGTAAATAAACATAGTGAACAAAAACGAGGAAAAAGTAGAATGGTTATAGATTATAGAAATTTAAATGCAAAAACAAAAACATATAATTATCCAATACCAAATAAAATACTAAAAATCAGACAAATAAGGATATAACTATTTTAGTAAATTTGACTGCAAATCAGGATTTTACCATTTAAAACTAGAAGATGAATCTAAGAAACTAACAACATTTACGGTACCACAAGGCTTTTACGAATGGAATGTATTACCCTTTGGATATAAAAGCGCACCAGGTAGATACCAACATTTTATGGACAGCTACTTCAACCAATTAGAAAATTGCATAATATATATAGATGATATACTATTATATTCCAGGACAGAAGAAGAACATATAAAATTACTAGAAAAATTTATACACATCATAGAAATATCAGGAATTAGTTTAAGTAAAAAGA
Organism: Jaltomata sinuosa; assembly: GCA_003996215.1. NCBI lineage: Eukaryota > Viridiplantae > Streptophyta > Magnoliopsida > Solanales > Solanaceae > Jaltomata > Jaltomata sinuosa. Next base: position 28,286 of record QJPP01005044.1, read on the forward strand.
AGGCAGAAATAATGAAAAATCAAATAGAATTCTTAGGTATACAAATAGATAAAAATGGAATAAAAATGCAAACGCATATAGTACAGAAAATAATTAATTTAAATGAGACATTTGACACAAAAAAGAAGCTACAATCATTTTTAGGATTAGTTAACCAAGTAAGAGAATATATCCCTAAATTAGCAGAAAACTTAAAACCACTGCAGAAAAAATTAAAGAAAGATGTAGAATACCATTTTGACGAAAAAGATAAAATGCATATAAAAAAGATTAAAAATTTGTGTAAAAAACTACCAAAACTATACTTTCCGGATGAAAAAAGTCAATTTACATACATAGTAGAAACTGATTCTAGTGATCACAGTTATGGAGGAATTCTCAAATATAGATATGATAATGAAAAAATTGAACATCATTGCAGATATTATTCGGGATCATACACGAAACCACAATTAAAATGGGAAATAAATAGAAAAGAACTATTTGGATTATATAAATGTTTGTTAGCATTTGAGCTATATATTGTTTATAACAAATTTATTGTAAGAACAGATAATACGCAAGTAAAGTGGTGGATAACGCGAAAAATACCAGACTCGGTGACAACGAAGGAAATAAGAAGGCTTGTATTAAATATAAAATTTTTTACATTTACAATTGAGGTAATAAGGACTGACAAAAATGTTATTGCAGACTACCTATCAAGACAAAGGTACCCAAACTGAGCCAGAAGATAATACAATGGATAAGATACTCAAAGCCATTACTACACTTTGTACTAAAGTGGATAGTATGGATGAAGAGATAAAAAAGCTAAAGACTAATGAAGTTAATCTGAAGTCTAAGGCTAAAGATAACTGTCCCCAGGAAGACTATAAACGTCCGGAGCTAGAAGGAGACGTTGGAAAACTCCGAAAAATCCAAAATAATTTATTTGCTAATAATGCAGGTATAAGTGCAGGTACAAGCAGACAACCTACAAAACCACAATACAAAAATACCAATTTAAATATAATGTTCACAAACCCATTTACTCAAAAAATACAAAGACCAGTTATGGTACCACCCCAAATAAATACATACGCAGCAAGTTTACACCAAGAGAAAAAGATATACAACCATTTGTCCCAAAACTACATACAAAGCATATACAAAATCCAAACATATTTAAACCTAAACCCAAGGTCAGTTACAACCACAGACTCAACCCAAGACTACATAACCCAAAAATTACAGGGATATAACAGACTTATTGCACAGCCAAAGACAAATTCGAACTTAGTCAAAACATGTTACCATTATGGACTACTCAGTACAGTATACACATATGACGGAGAAGAGCTACAAGGAATACCAGAAATACATAAAGCATTTCTAACCGACAAAAGAGTTACAAAAGGAAATTTATTCTATGTGAAATTCTATACAGCACCAGCAGAAATATTATATGACGAGATAAAACCAGTGATCCAAGTTGTAAAACTGGGATTGACAAAAAACATGATATTACCAGACGATATAATAATACAACCGGAAATACCTATGATAGAAATACCCAATTTCTATGCAAACAAGTGAATTATTGGAATTTCAACCATTATTCAAGAGCTAGCAGATAATTATTTAAATGGAAACGCGATATGGAGTTACTACGCCAGAGATCAATTAATGATTTATTCAAATTCAAGAAATGTAAGAGAAGCAGATATGGAAGAAGTCCAACAATGGATATTATCATTACTTAGACCAGAAGAGAAACCGACGACAAGAGCATTGAAGTACGAATTTATTTCTCAAAATCTATTAACAAGATACTGCACGGTAACTAGTCATAAATATCCAGATCATCGTTGTTCAAAATGCAATGGAGGAGATATGACAGAGATACCAGATGTACAGCTGGAATGAAGATATGTGGAAAGCAGAAGAAGAAGTCAAAAAGAAATAAGTGAAATTTGAAAAAATGTAAAGTTTTGTCTTCCATAAGTAGATAGATGTCCCTGTCAAGTAGATAGATGTCCTTGTCAGTCATTTAAGTTTTTTGTACCGTATTGTAAAAAAGTCATAAAATAAGGGACAGATGTAAAAATAAGGATAGTATAATTTTTGTTTTATTATAAAAAGTCGTAAAGTAAATAGTAAGAGTCATTCATGAACAGTAAAGGTCGTTCATGAAAAGTCATTTGTGAATAGTAAGGGTCATGTGTAAATAAAAAGAGTCGTTTTATTTTTTCTATAAAAGGATGTAAGGGGAATGAAGGAGGGGATCATTAGCAAAAAAAATCCCCCACCTCTCAATTCCTCACTTGTAAGACCTTCCATATACATAAATAAAATATATCTTCTAAGTAAGCTATGGAGCAGCCAGACGAGCTAAAAAATCAGGTATACTTATTCATAGTCATGTATAGCTAAACTTTTATATTCCTTATAATCTCTTTTATATCATAATTGTTTATCATATTTTAGTACTGTTATAAAGAACATCTTAAGAAAGCTTGTCATGGCTAAATATTGCTGAGAGTAGTTAAGCCCAGACTATGCCATCCTAAGGTCAAAACCGGTAGGCAAGGAGGCCGTTTAGGGGAGTAGACAGAGTTGAGGCGCTGTTAGGGTAAACGATTGAAGCAAGAAAAGCATGGTAGTGGCTAGAAGAGATTGTTCAAAATAACTTATTAAAAGATGATAAACTTTATGATAAACAAAGAGATTAGAGGGAATATGTTTAGTAAAACATGACAAGAATAAATATCGATTTAATGAGCAATAATATGTACCTAATTATACCAGATGACATAGACGATTTAGATTTATACGAACTAGATTTATATTCGTATCAATAAAAGCATTTAATCAAAATATGAATACAGAATCATTTGAAAAATGGAGACACACCAAAGAACTAATAGATTTCCAAATATACCTAATAAGACAAAATTTAGATATTTATTTAGAAATAGGAGATACTGAATTTTTAAGATATATAAAAAATAATATAATAAGCCTTCAAAAATCACATATAAAAGAAAAACAATTATATGAAGCAACTTTCTCACATAAAAATAACAGCAAATAATGGACTCAACTACAAAAATAGATGAATCTACCCACGACTTAAAAATAATAAGTAACCCCTCAAAATACCAAATATTCTTTAAAAATAAAATATTAATCACTATAATTAAAACAGTTAATCTTAACAGAGATTTACAACAAATTATACTTGATAAAATCATTAATTCTACAGAAGATTTTTGGCCATACGAATTAGATACATATCCAGATATAGACTCAAATTAAAAATAATGAATAAAAATACTTCCGCACACATACCGCGCACGGGCACTCCAAAAATGGTATCAGAGCAGTTAGGAGTTATTAGTAAGATTAAGAAAAAGAAAGGCACATATAAATAAATATGAATAACGAATATAGGCAACAACTTCTAGAAAAGATAAAGGAAAAAAGACAAGAATTAAAACATAGATAAAATAGACTAAACACTAATATATTTGCAGGAGCTTGCCATAAATCTCTATTAGCACAAAGAAGAGATATATTAGAATTACAATTA